>JBBPBX010013862.1:35604-51761 GCA_038048925.1 Garcialebias charrua | reverse complement strand
CCGCACCACGTGGCTGAAGCACGCGACTTCGATGCCCGACAGACTTCAGAAGGAACTCTTGGAAGGTCCCGTGTCGGCGGAGGAGCTTTTTGGCTCCAACCTGAAGGAACTGGTCGAAAAGTGCAAGAAGAAGGACGAGGTCGTCGAGACGGTAAGGAGCTTCATGTCCACCCGCCCGCCAGCTCGACATCCAGATGGATGGAAGGACCGTCGAGACCAGAAGCAGCCCTCGGCTGCATCGGGCTTGCGACAACCTCAACAACCACCGCCTTTCAAACAGAAGCAGCAGAAACAGCAGCAGTACCAGCGACCGTGGGAAGCGGGTCAGCACACACCACAAGGTCGCGGGGGCTATCAAGGCCGTGGCGGCTACCAGGGCCGGGGCGGCCAGAAGCAGCAGAGTCCCTACAACCGTCCGCCTCAAAATAAATGACTCGTTGCGAGGAGTGTGTGCACAGGTAAAATAAAAGAGCAAAATGTTTCAAACAATGTTTTCTCTCATGTTTCGGGCTTGTCTGTGGGGCCGTATAACCCCACAACTGCACGTTCACACATGCTTCCCACCACAAAAAAACTAGCCTGCGGTATTCAGGCACCCACGACTAAAGGTAGCTCAAAGGTAACAATCAATAAATGTTTCATGTTTGGTGAACCTGTTAACGTACAGTCAGTGACGGGTAATAAACCCCGCCCGCTGCCTCTCGTAAAATTTCATGACGCCGGCCCAACCTCAAAGCTGTCCGGCAGAAAACACGAAAAGGTATCTAAACAGCCAGACGCCATGTTTGTTACACCTCGTGCCACGCAGTCGACGCGGGGTAAGCCCCATAGCGCGCTGCTTCATATCGAGTCACGTGACGCGAGCCCTGCTCACACATAGGCCAGCAAGGTTTCGTCTCGTCACATGGTTAACTGGCGTTCCACGTACATGAGTGGCGCCACCTCTCTGCAGCTAGTCTCCAGCTCCAAGCGAGGTAACAAAAGAAAAAACACTCAAATCGGCCAAGCACCGCCCGCCAAAAGATGGGCAGTGCCCAGCGGGAGCACCGTTCCACCAGAGCGAGCGCTCCCTGTATCAGCAAACGTGCCGACGTCAGACGCAGGGACGGTCCACGTCTCTGACGCAATAAGCCGGCCCTTTTTGGGCGGGGCCCCGTGGGTTACCATGGTAACGGAGGGAGGCCCCAGCGACTGGCTGATGTGAATGACGCACACGAGGCAGCAAGACCTCGCGCTGCTTCTGAGTAGAAAGTACGAGCAGTGGCAGCAGAAATGCAGTTTAGACAGATGGCTGTCAAAAATCATAAGAAAAGGTTATGCTCTTCAGTTTGCAGCAAAACCACCACCTTTCAGGGGGATTCTGGAAACAGTGTTGTCAGACCCACATCAAAACTCCTCCCTGCTGTCAGAAATTCAAGAAATGCTGACAAAGGGAGCAATCTCCAGGGTGGCAGAGGGAGATTAGAACAAAGGGTTCTACTCTCGTTATTTTCTCGTCCCCAAGAAGAATGGAGGCTCGAGACCAGTCTTGGATCTGTTGGTTTTCAACAGATCAATTCTAGTGAGAGGTTTTCACATGCTCACAATAAAACAGCTGCTGAGGAATGTTCACAAGGGGGACTGGTTCACATCCCTCGATCTTAAAGATGCTTACTGGCAGCATCATCCCCCAACACAGGAAATACCTCAGGTTTTCCTTCCAAGGGAACCAGTTCGAGTTCAACAGGCTGGTATTCGGCTACTCGTTAGCACCCAGAACTTTTTCAAAGTGTGTGGAAGCAGCGATATGCCCACTTCGCTCAGCAGGGATGCGGATTCTTTTTTACTTAGACGATCTGCTCATTTTAAGCAGATCGAGAGAGGAAGCAGCAGCTCAGACCAGGGTGTTAGCAGAGCACCTCTTGGACCTGGGATTTGCCGTAAACTGGACGAAAAGCTCTGTAATCCCAGCACAATCCATTGTTTACCTGGGGATAGGACTGGATTCACGCTCGATGAGGGCTCGCCTGTCAGAGCAGAGGGCAGCCGATCTGACAGCACAGTTGAAGCGCGTCCAACCGGGGAAGGTGGTGACGGCGGCAACAATTATGCGGCTATTAGGCCTGATGGCAGCCGCCCATGTGGTGATAAATTTGGGTTTATTACACATGAGATCGACCTAACGTTGGTTTGCCAGCCTGCGCGTGGACCCGGTTGGTGGGATGGTGCTAGTTCCCCCGTCTGTGAGGTCAGACCTACGTCACTGGAGAAACACCCGCATCCTGAAGGAGGGTGTCTCCATGATCACACCTACGTCTCACATCCCAGTGTTCACAGACGCTTCTCTGATGGGATGGGGGGGAACGTGTCTGTTCCAATCTGTGGGGGGGAGGTGGCCAAGCCACATTCACCTTCACATAAACGTTCTGGAACTGATGACAGTCCAGAAGGTTTTACAACATTTTTTCCATCTGGTTCAGCAGCAACATGTACTAGTGCACACCGACAACCAGGTGGCGGCATCGTACATCAATCGTCAGGGGGGATCTCGCTCAGCTCAGCTGCTGCACGTTGCCAGACAACTGCTGCTGTGGGCTCAACAGAACCTGCTCTCACTGAGAGCAGTGTACATCCCCGGGGTGCTGAACGTGGGAGCAGACATCATGTCGAGAGGGGGTCCACGTCAGGGGGACTGGTCCCTCCACTCAGACATAATAAATCAGATCTGGGCCAGGTTCGGGCGCGCAGAAATAGACCTCTTCGCAGCCCTAAACAACAAGAAGTGTCCACTCTGGTGCTCACTGAACCCCAAAGACGAGCTCCCGCTGGGAGTGGACGCTTTTGCGCTCAGCTGGTGGTCAGAGAAAAGGCTGTATGGTTTCCCACCAGTCTCTCTCATCCCGAGGGTACTGGAGCGAGTCCGGGAAGAGAAACTATCTCTCATCCTTGTGGCCCCAGAGCGCAAGTATGCCCCCTGGTTCCTAGACCTGCAGCGGCTGGTAGTGGACAGTCCTCTGCAGCTTCCATGGAGGGAGGATGCTCTCCTCCAAGCGGGAGGGGCGATCAGACATTTCCCAGAAATAGGCCAACGCCTTTGGGCCTGGAAGCTGAGCGGCGCCGCCTAACAAATTTAGGCCTCACCCCAGTCGTGGTCCGGACAATTCAGGACGCCCGCGCGTCGTCCACTACTACGCTTTATGCGTCTAAGTGGGTAGCTTTTCAGCAGTGGTGCAGAGATAGAAACATCGAGGCCACAGCATGTGACATTGGCTGTGTTCTGTCGTTTCTACAGCTGCTGTTGGACAGAGAGCTAGCTTTTAGCACGATAAAAGTTTACACGACGGCTATTTCATCGTGTCACGAGGGTTTCGGTGGTAGGACGTTATTCAATCATTCACTGATTAAACGTTTCCTGAAGGGCGTTAGACGCCTTAGACCCTTGAAGCGTGACATCACCCCTCAGTGGGATCTGGCATTAGTTCTGGGCGCTTTAACCAAAGCTCCTTTTGAACCCTTAGCGGAGGTGTCAATGAAGTTTTTGTCCATAAAAACTGCTCTTCTGTTAGCACTCACGTCTGCAAAAGAGGTTGAGTGACCTCTGTGCACTTTCGGTGGCTCCCTCTTGTTTACAAATTAAACCTGATGGCAGCTCAGCAACTTTGAGGCCTAACCCGGCTTTTATTCCAAAGTCGATCACCAGCAGTTTTAAATCACGGACAATAACTCTGAGCGGGTTCCATCTCCCTCCTCATTCATCAGAGGAGGAAGTTAGGTCACATCTACTATGCCCAGTTAGGGCTCTCAGATGTTATATGGCTCGCACAGCAGGGTGTGCGCCATTCTCAGAATCTGTTTGTCCATTATAGGGACAACTCAGCGGGTCGTGCTCTGTCCTCTCAGCGCCTCTCTCACTGGCTCTGTGAAGCCATAACAGAGGCTTACAAAGCTGCAGGGAAGGAGCCTCCTGCGTCTCTGCGAGCTCATTCGACGCGAGCAATGGCGTCGTCCACAGCTCTGCATGGTGGGATGTCGGTCAGCGACATCTGTCAGGCCGCAGCATGGAGCTCGCCCTGTTCTTTCACCCGTTTTTATTTGCGGGATGTTTCTACTTTTTCTATGACTCATTCAGTTCTAGGAGTCCTGGATAAGTAATGGGAGTTCACCTCCTAATGTTCTAACTGTTACTCTGTACATAGTTCATGTAACAGTTTGATTTTTTACCATTTTTTGAAAGTTTTTGCAGCTAGAGAGTGATCCTCTCTCCGGCAATGTAAAAATAAAGGAAAAAACACAACAACAGAACATTCGTTTTTCAATGTTGTGGCCCGCTGTTCAGCAGCAGGGCACGTCTGGAGGTTGATTAAAGGCCTGCAGGCCTTCCTCCAGCCCACCACCGGCCCTCCCTCATGCATGAGGAAGGACGTGCTTATTGGGATTAGGTGAGCTGATGTTCCACATTGGTTGGATCCAGCGTGGCATGGACTATTTCCTGCTTCGCCCTTTATTCCAATAGGAGCTAAAGGGCTACGCTATACGAAGTTAGAACGTTGGTTACGTATCGTAACCCCAGATTCTACGAGTATAGCGGAGCCCTTTAGCTATCGGGCCACTCTGTATCCAAAATGGCTGAATGAATTAGCTATTTTTGGAGGATGTTTCACCTCGGTCGAGGGGTTTTATCGAACCGAGGGGTGGGCCCATCCGGTAGGTGGGCGTGAACTAAAAGGTTTTCAGTAGGCGCTGACGCGCGGGGGAGGATTCCAATAGGAGCTAAAGGGCTCCGCTATACTCGTAGAATCTGGGGTTACGATACGTAACCAACATTTTAAACAATCTGCTCCTGTCAGTCCAACTGCGATGAAGCAGCATCTTTCTTTACTTCTCATCAAATAATGAGAGAACGCCTCCGAGAATGTCTAAAAACAGCCACAGTGGTGTCAGAGCTGCACAGAAAGCAGATGTTTGCTGGAGCCGTGGTAAAGTCTGCATCGTGGCACCTTTATTAAAAAGCCGACACTTGGCCCGGCCTTCTGCTCTGCGAGGGCGAAGGCGTTCATCATTTGGTTTTTATTTCCCAGCTGTCGTGGGGTCTGAGCTGCAGGGCAGGACCAACTGTCACTCAGACTCTGGGATCATACACCCACCCCCCTCTCTGCAGGAATCTCCTCTCAGCTGGAGGTCATCAGTCTCTTCTCTGCTTTTATCTTCTCCACTCATTTCTTGTCTTCCTCATTTTGTCTTGTCTTCATGTTCCTTGTTTTTAAATCTCCATTTCTTCTTTCTCCTGGTTTCCTCCTTAGGTTTCTTTTTCTCTTATTCCTCTTTTGCCCTTTCCCTTCTTGTTTTCTTTTGTTCTTTCATTCTTTTTTGTTGTTCATTTTGCCTTTAGTTTGACCCTGTCTTTTTATTTTTTTTTATTATTTTACAGTTTTCTTTCTTCTCTAGTCTTTTTTTGGCCCCTGTCATGGAGCGAAAGGGGGAATTGGAACTACCCTCCGTCCATTTGGCTGTCTGTTGTGAGCCTGATAACTTAAAAAATAAATGACGTACCAACTTCCATTTTGGTGTGTGGCTGCATCTAGGCATAAGAATAGAGTTTCTTTCAAAAATTGAGTTGCCATGTCAAAATCCAAGATGGCTGCCACCATACATGTATACAGTATATGTAAACCTTGTGAGCAAGATAAGTAAAAAAAAAGCAACGTGCTGACTTCCATTTTGGTGTGTGACTGCATCCATCCATCCATCCATCCATCAGTCCATCCATCCATCCATCCATCCATCCATCCATCCATCCATTATCTTCCGCTCGTTCCGGAGTCAGGTCGCAGTGGCAGCATCTTGAGCAGCGAGGCCCAGAAATCTTTTTCCACAGCGACCTCTTCCAGCTTTTCTGGGGGTACCACAAGGTGTTCCCAGGCCAACCGAGAGACGTAAGCTGGGTTTATACTAGCGTCTCATGTCTTTTACCTCCCGCCGACATGTCTTTTACCTCCCGCTGAGTGAACCCAGCGATGATGCAATTGCGTGTGTGTCACCGACCGCATGAGTGTTTATACTTGGCAAGACGTGGGGGGATAAATTATAATAAATCCCTCCCTCTTCCCTCCCACTGCATTCCAGGATTTCATGAAAAAAATGAAAGGAGGCAGAAGAAGAAAAAAATCTCATTATTTCTGTCCCTTCTTCAAACAAAATTAACAATCAATTCAAATAGCAATCACATATATAAAAAAATATAAGATATTAAATGATTTCTCACACAAAATAGGCTTTAGTTACAGTTTTGCACGCTGTACCCGTATAACCGTATTATAAAAAATATATAAAAAAAACTCAACCATGATTCGAACTCACGTCCTTTGGAGTTGGAGCACAACATTTTAACCACTTGACCACCAGGACTCGTTGCCTAACAGCGGAGTTTGCTTTGTTTTAAAGGGTGCATGCAGGCGCGCACATGCTTTGGTGTGTGTGTGTGTGTGTGTGTGTGTTGGGTGTGCTGAGGCGCACGGTACAGACAAGTTTCTCTTCAAATGTCTGTCAAAGCAAAAACAAAAAACGCCCACAAACTTTGAACCAATCACACGCTGCATCGTCGGCGTCTCGGAGTTCTGCTTGGGGGCTATGTACACAACAGGCTGTCGAACGGGGGATAGCAGCAGGAGTGCGGCCAAAAGTTGAGCAATGTTTGCTCACTCAACGGGGGGTAAAAGACATCCGACGGGCCGACGGCCCAAGTATAACAAGGCCTTAGTCAGGGTCAGAGCGCCAAAGTCCCTGCCTTTGGTCACTGCCCATGGAGTCATGCACCCGACTCATATTGCCCCTCCTGCAGGTGGTGGGTCCACAGGAAGGCAATCCCATGTTGCTCATTTGTGCTGAGCCCAACCAGGCCCCATGGGTAGAGATCTGATCACCAGGTGCTCACCAATGAGCCCCTCCCCCAGGCCTGGCTCCAGGGTGGGGCCCCGGTAACCCATGTCCGGGCAAAGAACACAGAGTCTTCTGAATTGCTCTTCATCTGGTCTGTCACCAAGAACCAATCTGCCTTGGGAGACCCTACTATAATTATAACTTCCCCTGACAGCAAAGCTCCTAAGATGATTCAGGCACACAAACTCCTCCTACACAATAAGACGGCGATTCAAGGAGGAGACAGTATGGTGTGCTGACTTCCATTTTGGTGTGTGGCTACATCTAGTTATAGAAAAAATTCATTCTCAAAAATTGGGTTGCCATGTCCCCCAAAATATCAGAAAATAATTTTAGGATGTACTGAAACTGTATTGGTCAATTTTGTAGTTAATAAAATTAAAGATGGCTACCACAGTTAATTGATTTTTAAAATATAAAAAAAGTCTATGAATCTGTCACTTTTTCAGATATTGATGTAGAGTGTGTTGACAGTAGCTGAAATTGATCCCCAAATGTCAACACAGATTGCACATGGATCTTTGTTAAAATATTTGCCAGTTTCAATTTGGAGTCGAGCCTTTTTTATTAGCAAAATATCTCAAGAGCCACTGGACAGAATGTATGGAAACTCCCAGGAAATAATCAGCTTTGTATCTGCAACCGATTACATTTTAGAATCAATCCAATTCAAGTTGGCCGCCACATTCGGCTGATATCATCCATCCATCCATCCATCATCCATTATCTTTACTCGCTTCTTCCTTTTCGGGCCATGGGGGTCACTGGTGCCCATATCCAGCAGTCACTGTGAGAGAAGCGGGGGACACCCTGGACAGGTGTCCAGTCCATCACAGGGACACATAGAGACAAATGAGACAAACAACTCTCTCACTCACACCTAAAGACAATTTAGAGTTACCAATCAGTCTAACATGCATGTTTTTGGTCTGTGGGAGGAAACTGGGTTCCTTTAATTAATTCCTTGAATTAAATTCCTTTAATTTTATGTTTTTTTTCTTCATCTTGTTTCGTCTTTTAACCTTCCGTGTTGTCTCCTTCCATCTTTTCCCCTTTTTATTTTCTCATCTCTTTTTGTTTACCCTCTGCAATTTTTTCCTTTCCTCATTTTCATTTGCTCATTTTCTCCCTTCAATTGTTATTTTTTTGTTAATTTCTGTTCTTGTTTTTTTCTTCTCCAAGTCATTTTGTTTTCTCTCTCTCTCTGTGCTCTGGTGAAGACAACCGTGTCCTCTTCTGCTCCGTCCCCCGGCTTCCCTGCTTTACTCTCTTTCATCTTGTGAACCCTTAAAGAGCCTCTTTTTTTACCTACACTAATTTGAAGGATTTGATCAGCTGGTCTCTCAACAAAATTGATCAACTTCTTCCGACAGGAGTCAGGGTAAGGAGGACCCTCATGCCTTGACGGAAACAAATTGAATTCATGATGACAACTATTTTTTATTTTTTTTGCTGTTTGGTTTGATGAAATCTAGATTGTCTACAAATTTGTGCAGATGTGTCGAAGCTTGGAAGCACTCAGACTGAAGTGTGTGGAGCTGCGTCAGAGCTGGAGCAGGCTGTTATCAGGACTGTGAACTTTCTGGAAGAACCCATGAATGGTTGGGGATAATCTTGGAGAAGCTGTGAGCTCGACTTTCAGCGTAAGGAATCAATTTGACTGTTTGACGTCCCCATCAGAGAAATGTACCAGCGAGACTTTAAAAGGCAGAAAAATCAATTTATGAGTTCTACCTAACCCAAACTGTGGCCTTGACGGTGGACTTATCTCAACTCCTCCTGGCATGTTTAGGAAAAACAAAGATGCCTTGTCTGTCTCCTCACTCCTCCCTTCCCCGAGGCCATGGACATGTGACAGAACCTCAACCGAGCTGATGATAAATAACACCTCTTATCTGGACAATGGCTGAGAGGGATGCGCTCTGGACTACGCAACGATCATCCCTTAAACTTCAATGTCTTCACCGCCCTATATGTACATGTATCACGACTATGTACTGTTCTGTGGTAGGTTTTATTTGATGCCTCAAATTGTGCCCTAACTAGGACAAGGTGTGAGAGATCTTTTTTTTTATACAGTCTCTCCTCATGTTTTCTTCCCTTTTCTCGTCTCAGCAAAACATTATTCCGAATAAGAATAAGAGGGCCATGCTACTTAGCAGCAGCTTCGTGCACTATGTCCACCTTTAGGACAACTGTACGTACATGTTCTCATTGTATCTTGGTGCATTGACAATAAAGTTTATTCTGATTCTGATTAACAGTTATCCAAGGTTGGGATTTATATATATACAGTACTGTATACAGTAAACATTTCTCTGCACGGTCCAGTTAAGTTCAGTTACATCAAAATCAACTGAATACACTAAGAAGATGAAAAGTGTTGAAACAAATGGGCAATTTATTCAAAAGTTGCACACTGAAGTCAACTAATTGCTCAAACTTGTCCCTTAATTCAATTTATTCATGGTTTCATTTTCATTTATTGTTTCTTTCTCGTTTTTTTCCTTTACTGGGGGGAAGAAGCAGGTAATGGATGGATGGATGGATGGATGGATGGATGGATGGATTAACTGGGTGGTGGTGGTGGGTGTTCTTTATCTGATGAGTGTTCCTGACTTCATCAAGTTTCTCAGTGGGTCAAACTTTTAGTGGAACTTTGAATATCACAGAACGCACAAAACATAAATAGCAATTTTTTGTTCATTGTTGTGCTTTTAAAAATGTTTTTACACAATTTTATTTCAGGACTTAAATGTGTTTATTAGTTTCAAATACACGGGGGTGGGGTGTGTAAAGGACAGGAGTTATTAGTAACCCTCTACAGATCAGACTGTCAGCAAAAAGCCAAGAAGATAAATTGTGTGTTTGTGCAAAATCTTTTTTTTTTTACTGTCCTTATTATCCACACATTTCTTTTATTGCATAAGCTTTTGTTGGGCAACTGTAACTTTCTGAAATAGTTGCTTTTATTTACTTGATTACTGATTAGCCTTGTACTTGTGTAAAAAACTCAACAAAACCTTTTTGTTCCATTTGTCTCGTAGACCACCAGAAGCTGGAGAGAGAAGCCAGAATCTGCAGATTATTAAAACATCCCAACATCGGTGAGGCTTTTTACAGACGTTCAAACTTTGAACAAATCAACTTGATGTGTATTTTTAGTTGGTCAATAGTTGAGATGAACAAAAAGAAGCTAAACATAAACAATAATACTGTTATTAACTTCTTGATATCATAAACCGATTTTCTTATTGACGTATTTTACCATAATCCATAAATATCTGACCATTTTCAAGAGTTTTCTACAATCAGTCAGTGTGGTCGAAGGTCAGCGGATGCAGGTTGTCTGCAGCTCATTGAAAGTCTCTGCTGCGTTCAGGTGCATTAGGTCAGTTTCCTTCTCAGGTTGCCTCTACAGTTATGACATTCAGTCTCTTCAGGTCTGTCTTAAAGGTCCACTGACATGATTTTTTTTACTATTCATAAAATTGCTCAATATATATATATTTTATCATTTAAATATGTTTGTTTTTGCAAACAATATGCTAAATCACTTTAATTTTGCTTTAAAAGTGATTTTGAACTTCAAGCCGTGTTTAATCATGGGAAATCCGATTACACACGAACGCACCATCTGTGACGTAGTGTGAGGCAGAGGGCTCTGGTCTCTTTAATAGCGGACAATTTAAAACCCGATAAATTTATCAATCTATGTGAAGATTTGAGCTATTTGTCTTCATTTTGGGAAGCAGAAAATAGTTTGGGTGATGGAACAAGAAACAACAGGATCTAATTTAGGTCTGATGCTGTATCAGACTTACTTTCATGTGGAGCTGCTCACACCCGCGCACTGTGACAAGCCCAGAGCTCTGCCTCACACTCTGCACACTACGTCACAGATGGTGCGTTCGTGTGTAATCGGATTTCCCATGATTAAACACGGCTTGAAGTTCAAAATCACTTTTAAAGCAAAATTAAAGTGATTTATCATTTTGTTTGCAAAAACGAACATATTTAAATGATAAAATATATATATTTTGAGCAATTTTATGCATAGTAAAAGAATCATGTCACCCCACCTTTAATGACCTTTTGTTTCTCTGGAGAGTACAGGTAACCCCCGACCTACGACCCCATCGACCTGCGAACCACGGGACTTACGAACATATCATATTTAATAAAAATATGAATTAAAAAAAAAAAAAAAAAAATTTTTTTTTTTTTTTTTTTTTTTTGTGTTTAAATGTTCTTAATTTCATGTGTACATCACTTTGTTGCAGCTCTGGTTGTTTTAAAGGCTTTATAAATAATAATTATGATAAAAAAGATCATTTCTGATCATTTTTGAGCAATTTTTGAGCAATTTTGGGAAACAGGAAGTAGGTCTTCAGTTTACACGGTCACAAATTAATGTAGAACACCGGACGCTATTTAAGGTTCAGTCACTGGGGTCTCCGGTCACAAATTAATGTAGAACACCGGACCGGACGCCATCTTAGGTTAGCTGCCGAGAGCTGGACGAAGACTGGTGACCAGGATGGCTTCATATGGATTAATTACTAGCTGGAAACGTCTCTGTGAACTTTGTGGATGTCTCAGGCAGCGGATTTATCGCCGATCGTGCCAGGCCGCCGTGCGAACACCTCCGGCCGGCCTGGCTACACCTCCGGCCTGGCTAGCTCCAGAGCTAACACTGGAGCTAACACGGGAGCCGGCCTTTTGAACACTGGTGACCAGGATCGCATCATGTGGATTAATTACTAGCTGGAATAGCTCTGTGGACGTCTCAGGCTGGAGCAGCGGCTGGAGCAGCAGCTGCAGATTGATCGCGCCGCCGCTCCAACACTAGCTCATGGCTTGGCTAGCAGAAGCTAGCCAGCTAGCTAACACAGGCCTGGAGCAGCTGCGGTGGCTTGCCGGCCCCGCGCTGCTCGGCCCGAAAACAATCAACGCATGGCAACCTAAGATGTCGGCTTTGACCATCTCAAAGTAAGAAAATATATTTTTATTTATTCTGTAAATGTGAATAGCAATGTTTAACATTACAGTACACTACTTTACATGCTTAAATGTGTGCGCGCGCTCCGTTAGCATGATAAATAAAGGTTGAATGAATGAATGAATGAATAATTTTTTTTTTTAATATAATTTTCACCCCCTACCTACGAACGGATCGAGCTGCGAACCGTTCTTAGGTCCCGATCTCGTTCGTAACACGGGGGTTCCCTGTATCTTCAGCAGAGTGTTTAGTGCCCTGCCGGAAGACAAACCTCTGTCCCTCCCTCAAAGTTCCTCTAAATAATTCATCTGTAGCTCCATCCAGCTGTCCTTCCACTCTGACCAGTTTCTTACGCCTCTTTTCCACCACTCCTAGCTCGTCACAGTTTGAGAGCTTTTCCACCAGTACTTTTTAGCTGATTCGAGGCTGATTCGGCCCCTAAACGTGACATCAGTGCACTGTCGGTCACTGATTGGTCAGGGGGAGGAGTCACTGGGTCTTTCAGAAACTTTTCACCAATCTGCCATTTGCAGTTACTCGGAACTCGGCGCAGCGGCTGGATTTATTTTTAATATTTTAAAAACACTAATGACAACACTGTGTTTACTGCTGAAGTCCAGGCGTTTTTTTTGTGTTTGGTGATCGACGACAAAATTCAGAGTGAGCCAGTCACATGGAGGATCATACGAGCTGCCGACCCGTTAAAGCATGCAAGGCCGGGACCCGAACCTCGGCCTCGCATGCTCACGAAGGATGGATTCAGAGCCCTGGCAGGAGGGAGGACCAGGACGGAGGGTGGAAACATTTTTTTTTTTTTTACTTTTTATGTGTAAATGTAATTTTTTTTTTATCAGTGAAGAATAAAAATAAATAAACGGTGCCGGCTTTATCATGAAATCTTGTTTTCACTTAGACTTTATTAAATAATCTGTTAATTAAAGTTAACTCAGCTGAAAAATCACCATCCATCCATCCATCCATTGTCTTCCACTTATCCGGGGTCGGGTCGCGGGGGTAGCAGCCTAAGTAGGAGGCCCAGACTTCCCTCTCCCCAGCCACTTGGAGCAGCTCCTCTGGGGGAATCCCAAGGCGTTCCCAGGCCAGCCGAGAAACATAGTCCCTCCAGCGTGTCCTGGGTCTTCCTCTGGGTCTCCTCCCGGTGGGACATGCCCGGAACACCTCACCAGGGAGGCGTCCAGGAGGCATCCTAACCAGATGCCCGAGCCACCTCAACTGGCTCCTCTCGATGTGGAGAAGCAGCGGCTCTACTCCGAGTCCCTCCCGGATGACTGAGCTTCTCACCCTATCTCTAAGGGAGAGTCCAGACACCCTGCGGAGAAAACTCATTTCAGCCGCTTGTATCCGAGATCTTGTTCTTTCGGTCACAACCCAAAGCTCATGACCATAGATGAGGGTGGGAACGTAGATCGATCGGTAAATTGAGAGCTTTGCCTTTTGACTCAGCTCTCTCTTCACCACGACAGACCGGTACAGCGCCCGCTTCACTGCGGACGCTGCACCTATCCGCCTATCGATCTCACGCTCCAGTTTTCCCTCATTCGTGAACAAGACCCGAGATACTTAAACTCCTCCACTTGGGGCAGGACCTCCTCCCCGACCCGGAGAGGGCACGCTACCCTTTCTTTTGCTGCAAACCGATCCAGCGAAAGCTGTAGATCACGATCTGATGAAGCCAGTAGGACCACATCATCTGCAAAAAACAGAGAAGCGATTCTAAGGTCACCAAAACGGATCCTCTCAACACCTTGGCTGCGCCTAGAAATTCTGTCCATAAAAGTTATGAACAGAATCGGTGACAAAGGGCAACCTTGGCGGAGTCCAACTCTCACCGGAAACGAGCCTGACTTACTGCCGGCAATGCGGAAAAATCACAAAAGACAAAATTATTGGATCTCAGGAAGGAATATTTCCCTCAAATAAGAGATACGGCCTTTAGTTCAACTTTATTCTAACCCACAGTTATACAAATCACAAAACAAGAATTACACTTTAAATCACTAAAATAAAATCTGGATACAAGAAACAAAACCACATATTAAAAAAACTGAACAATAAAAGTTGACACAATGAGTGCAAATACCGTATTTTTTCAGCATAAGTCGCAGTTTTTTGCCTAATTTGCATGTCCTGCGACTTATACGGCGAAGCAACATATTTATGGATTTCCCCCCCAAATTTTTAGACCAATTTTTGGCTGAGATATGACCGTTTCCATTCATTCTGACGAAAAAATGGAGCAGTACCACTTTTGGCCGCTCATGAGTCTGCTGTGTCTGACAGCAGCCTCCTCTGCTCGGACTCACTCTGTCGCAGCACGGCCTCCTGCTCTCTGGAAGTCTGAACTACTGTTACCTCAGGAGTTGTCAGAACTCTTCACCAGCGACACAGAGGATGAAGAATTCAACTGGTTTGAATAAAAATAAATTAATAAATAGGTGTTTCTGTCATCATTATGGGCGGGTGCATGTAGTAATTTTAAAGCCGCTTTATTTTGTCTGCTTCATTTTGCCATGTTTTAACCGTCAAAGTGCATTTATTAAGAAAAAGTTCAGCTCAGACACACCTTTACTATAATGTCAGCAAAATATATATTAAGGTGTTTATCTTGTTAAATTTTAAAGACATGCACGGTTTCCACTGGCTGCTCATGCACGCTTGAGACAGCAAAACTACTGTACAGTATTTTTTTTTAATTCAGCAGATTTGACCATTATGTGTATTTATTGAGGAAAAGTTCAGCTCAGACACACCTTTGCTATAATTTTCAGCAAACAAATAATTGTTTTTAAGTGTTAATCTTGTTAAAGTCCTTCCGTGCACGCTCCTGTGGCCATTTGGCAGCCAATCCATTTTTGGCAAAACACCGGCCCACATTTCCGGGTTGTCAGCGCTGACGCGTAACATACGCGACGCGTCAGCGCTGACGCATAATAGATGTGACGTATACGGAGGTGCAACATGTTTATGGATTTTTACACTTTGTTGGACATAATTGGACTGATGCGACATGTACGGCGGAAAGTACGGTCCATCAAATGATGAAGAAAAATATAGAATTTTAATTATAGATGTTTTAGTAGGATCTAGTTCATCAGATTTTATTCACTTTATTTATATATCGTCAGTCACAACAGAAGTTGTCTCAGGGCACTGAATAGAAACATTCATATACTGTATAAAGTAAGTTAACAGAAATATTCATATGTAAAAATAATAATTTAACATTATTTATCTGAGGAGCAGACTGCTTTGAGTTTAACTTATTGCAGAACTCTTACTCAATGAATTAAAGTTCATTAAAATTCATTAGCAGGATTTTGGATTCTGGACACGCCTCCAGAACCGGCCCTGAAGTAGTGGAAATGTGACGTGTGATCTGATCTGTTCTGATCTGATCTGTTCTGATCTGATCTGTTCTGATCTGTTCTGATCTGATCTGTTCTGATCTGTTCTGATCTGTTCTGTTCTGATCTGATCTGTTCTGATCTGTTCTGATCTGATCTGAGCAGATCTGAGTAGGAGCGGTGCAAAAGGGGAATTAGTCCCTGCTGTTGAAGATGCCTCACAGCATGATGGTGCCACCACCATGCTTCACTGTGGGGATGGCACTCTGCATGATAAGAGGTGGTAACATTTCCAGCTGTGGCCTTGTCCTACTTTGGTCTAAATGTTCAGTTTGGTTTCATCTGACCACTTCATGTTTTACGTTTGAGATAGAAATCCCAGCAGTCCAGCTTTTGAAATGTTTTTATTTTCTGTCACTCTGACATGAAGCCCAGTTCCGTGCAGCTCTAATAATCATCCCATCTCTGCAGGAGAGATGGCCAGCTCCATCAGGACCATCCTATTTCTCTCATGTCCTCCATGTTCCAGATGTTTCATGACTGGACAGTCCTCTCTTAGGTTTGCTGCGTTGACATCATTGTTCCATTTCCTAATCAAGGATTTGATGGAGCTTTGTGGGATGTTCAGCTGAATATTTTGTTTGTAAACCAACCCTGCTCTTTACTTCTCCACAATTTTGTCTTTGATGTGTGTGAACAGTTCCTTGGTCTTCATGATGTCTCTTGCTTATTGGTAGCCCTTCTTACTCTGAGGTTTGTTCTGGAGTTAATTGGAAATTTAGGGCTTTTTTTTAGCAGCAGCTGGAGAATATCCTGGTCTTAACTCAAGACAGGAACTCCATGTGGATCAAATCTGATCAAGTTTGACAGAAATT
>JBBPBX010013862.1:10119-21942 GCA_038048925.1 Garcialebias charrua | reverse complement strand
CCAGCCCAATAGTCCGCAGGAAAAGATTCTCTGTATGCTCTGTGTAGGGAACGAGCTCACCTCTGGTCGAGCGATGAAGTACAGAGAGGATCGGAGAAGAGTGTTTCAGGTTTAAGCGAGGTGAAGGGCAATAAGAGAAAGTAGGATGGGCGTCCGCGTCTTAAATACCCAGAGGGAGGGGACTCTGGCGTGACGCTGACGCCACTGCCATGAAGGCGTGAGTGTATTCCTTCAGGTAATCACGCGGGGGCGCAGTTCCCATAGCGAAATGAGAGACACGACTGAAAGGAACACACAGATGACATGAAGTGCTTCTTTATGTGTAATGTGTTTGAGCATCTCAACCACAAAGTGAACTGGGGAGGAACCACTTCCTTACTGGTCCATTTTAAAGCTCAGACCTTTTCTCTCTGGAGCTCTTTCTGCACCTATGTTTGTGTGCGTGCGTGCGTGCGTGCATTTGTGTGTGTGTGTGTGTGTGTGACCAGCATTTGCTGGTCTCCATTTGTGTAAATGTTTTTGGATGCCAGATAAATACACCTGAGTGACTGCAAACTGAAATTATTCATAATTTAATGTTTAAAAAATTAACACCTTAAGTTTGTTTTAAAAGGAAAACCTACCAACACACAAAATGCTCAAACAAATGTCAAAGCTGTTGTTTCCACTTGAAATCCTGAAAATCATGACAAATGTATTTCTAACATAAAAGTCAAAGATTTAATGAACATTGTTGCACCAGCTGAGCCTGCAGGGACGGAGGACATGAGTTTATTTCTGTAAGATAAAAGGATTTTCATCTGAGTCACATATTTCAGGCAGTTTAGCCTCATCCGTCTCCCATGTCTGCATGAATTGTGTGTTCAGTGTGTGTGTGGATCAGTGTGTGTTTGTGTGGGTGTGTGTCTAGCTTGGCTTCATTTCTGTCCGACAGTTCCTCACTCCTGGCTTCCTGTCTGTGCTCCATCTGTACGCTGCTGAACTCTCAGTTCACCCGAACGACGGAGCAACATATTTTATTCACTTGAACTTCTTGTGGTGTTCAGACAAATCCTTTTAGCTCTGCTGTGCACACTCAAACTGATCCTAAAACACACAAATTCATCTTTTCACACGCTGATGTGAGGCAGACTGCAGTGATAAATGGTCACCTGTACTTATATAGATCTTTTCTATCTCATCACGACACTCAAAGCTCTTTACAACACAATCTGTTCTTCATTTATCCATTCATACATCACTCTACTATATACAAAGATTAATGAGTGATTTATCACATCCATACACCGATGAGACACACATCAGAGACAAAGAGGGGTTCAGAGTCTTGCCCAGGGACAATCCAACCCCCAACTCTTATAATGGAGGACGACTGCTCCAACCACTCAGCCACAGCCGCCCCAGCACCAAATACTGGTTCCAGATGAAAGTCACAAAAAAAATGCACAGAATGTGGTTGTTAATCCAATTTCCGTGCATGATTGCTCGCGCTGCCTGTTTCTCCTCAGGATTTACAAACCAAAGATACGCTGCCATCATGTCAGCAGGCATGAGCAGTTTAAGACAGACTGCTCCTGCACTTGCTGCACAGTCTCTTGTTTCACTCCTCAACCACCTCCCAGCCACCGGTACAAACGTGAAACCAGCTTCGTCATGCTTCTCACAAAACATGCTCGTTTAATCGTTTGCACGTTCTGCAGCAAGAATGAGTGCATCCCATGCGCCAGCTCAACACCGAGCTGTTTAAAAGCAGAAAGTACAGATTCACTGCTGCTGCTTCATGACACCATGTCTGTCCTAACACACAGAGGTCACGTCGACATGATCACAGGCTTGGAGTGAATTCAAGTTTACTCAGCTGAAATCATGTCCAATGAAACAGAGGCTTTGGGCACAGAAAATAATCCTGCTGCTTCTGCTTTTCATATTCTTTCATTTCCACCAGTCCAGTGGATCAGATGGACAACAATGCACGGATTCTGGCAATGATGCTGAGCTCACACGTGGCTTTTCACTTTGTGACCATTTCAAAATAAACCACAGTGACAAATAAAAGCTGTTTAATGGCTCCTCTTGTCTAAAAAACAAACAAAATGAAAGACCCTCTTGTGACGAGCGCTCTGTTGAGAACATGAATAACAATTAAAACCAATCAAACGTTTTTCTCATCAGTTTTTTGTTTCAATCTGGGACCTGTCTGTCCAAGTTCTGCTTGTCCTCCACTCGCTGCTTGTCCTTGGGACAGACAGTCCCAGCAGAGACTGGACACCCCGTGTGAAGCACCCAGAGGGTAAAACAGTGCCTCTTTTTCCTCTCTTGGTGCAACTTTTTTTTAATACCATATTTTCCGGACTATAAGGCACACTCAGAATCCTTTAATTTTTTAATTAATTGACAGTGATTCTTATAATCAGGTGCACCTTGTGTATTAACTCTGGTTGTGCTTACTGACCTCGAACTGAGTTTATGTGGTTATTGTGAACGAGTTGAATGCCTGCCTTAGGGCAACGGATGAAAATTAGCTATTGTGCTAACTCCGGCATATTTACATTGATGCTAACTGCTGTTATGTTGATTAATATGCATTGTCCTAACTTAAATAAATAAATAAATGAAAAATAAATGAAATGAATGAATAAAGTTTGACTTATCTGATTGTTTTGTTTCACTTAATGCGCCTTATAGTCCCAAAAATATGGAATGTGAAATTCAAAGCTTTGCATATTATTTTCATAATTGCCTTTTAATTAGAGGTGGTGTGATAAACGACATCTCAAGGCCAGACCACTATCAGCTGTTTCACATCAAACTCTCTCTTTTCACTCAACTTTGATCACAGAATTGGAAAATGACTGTGTTAAGCAGCATTTTAAAGTCATATTTCATGATAGATGTATGTTTTAAACACAGACCCAGTGAGAATCAGAAACTTTGTAGTTGACACAAATAAAAACCAGCTTTACCTCTGAATGTGTGCATAAAAGCACATTTAAATAGGCAAACTGCACCGACATAGTTTGTGCACGTCCCTATGTGTGGGCTTTAGGATTTCACAGATGCATGATCTTCATTAGCTCTCACAATCCTTTGGTGTCTGCAGGCATCAACTCTTTTATTCTGTGTTTTACTCAACAAAAGCACTTTGGTAACAGTTAGGAAAGCTTGCAGCTGTAGATAAATATGAACAATAATGTGCAAAAAATCAACACAGAAATTTATTGCATCAACACAGACACATATAGACTGCATATAGTTCACACAAAGTCTTGAGAGTGTTGCCAAGCTCGGCACATTCTCCACATTCCAGGGGACTTTAAACATCTGCTGATGTTTATTTGAACAAATTTGTTGACAATCCAGATTTCCACCAACTCCAAGGAGTAAAATCCAGTTATCATAGATCCAATTATATTTCTGTTGAGGTGAGAGGGTTCTCCTTCACTTTGACTGCCTGTTGAGAAAAAAATGATCAATTCTGTTGAGAGACCAGCTGATCAAATCCATCATTAAAATTCAGAAGGTATGCAAAAAAAGGACTCTGCAAAAGGTTCACAAGACAATGAGCAAAGCAGGGACAGAGCAGAGGAGAACGTGTCTGCCTTCCACCAAGAGCAAGCAGGAAAAAAAAGTATACAGTATGTTTCATACTGGAGACAAATTATCCTGCATCAGAAATGATGTCTCTGATTCATTTGTCATCAGCTCAGTTTAAACTGACAAATGCTTATGTAACATGATTACATTACTGATTATATAATTAAAAACATCAAATCAACACATATTTGCATGTGTGGTTGTCATACGTTACAATATTTCTGAGAGCGGGAGGATGTGTGCGAAGCTGCTTGCTCACATTCCAATGATAAAAAGAGGATCCTGAAAGAAATTGTAATTTTAATCTATGTTAGCACCTTCAGTTACATTAACAATATGTCCACAGTAGATTTATTTTAAAAAGCTGGCAGAAGGCTGGTTGCTGCACATATTGATGTGTTTCACGTTCTGACTGCTCAACACATGTGGCCTCATAACATTTGCCTTGAAGTTAAAGCAAATAATTTGATGAAGAAGAAAAAATCAGGAGCATGGATTGAATAAACTTTGATTATTCAAGATTGAAAGCTTTAATTGTAGTTGACGCAGAGCTTAGAATGAACGCTGCTCATCATCTGTGCACAAAAAGACTTGATCGCACAAGTGGAAACATGAGAACACAAATGTTGAGATGACATAATGATCGGCAACTTGTTGAAGGAAGAGATGCCATGCCTCCCTGAGTCTGATGATAGTGGCAGCTGTTCATGGTGGTGGGGTTGTGAGGGGTCCTTCATGGTGTTCCTGACTCTGTGACTGTGACGGTGGCAGAACATGGATCAGAGCAGGCTGTGAACAGCTAATGATGTTTTCTGCAAAATGGATGATATGGATGTGGTGCAGTGGTTAGTGCTGTCATCTCACAACAACCAAAACCTTCTCAGTTCACCTCTTGACCTTTCTGGGTGGAGTTTGCATGTTCTCCTCGTGCATGCGTGGGTTTTCTACAGGTACTCAAGTTTCCTCCCACAGACCAAAAACATGCATGTTAGACTGATTGGAAACTCTAAATTGTCTCTAGGTGAGAGAGTGACTGGTTGTTTGTCTCATTTGTCTCTGTGTCCTTGTGATGGACTGGAGACATGTCCAGGGTGTCCCCCACCTCTCGCATAATGATTACTACAGACAAGCAAAAGGTCCCCGCAACCCAGACTAGAAAAAATGGGTAAAAGAAAATGGATGTGATATGACGGCAGGTTATAATTAGAATCAGAATAAGCTTTATTGTCATTGCACAGTGAAGTGCAGCAAAATTATATTCTGTACAGTCGTCAAAGATGGACAGAGTGCACGTGGCTGCAGCTCCTAGGAGCACGGCCCTTATTCTTTAGATAAGAAAAGGGGAAAGACCATGAGGATAGTGGTATTACAAAAAATGTTTCATACCTGTCAGGACACAATTTAAGACATCAAAACGCTACCAGCAGCCCATTTATAGACACATTACAGATGCATTTGATCATAAGGCTGTGAGATTTGACCATGAAACACTTCCAGATAGCACCATAGTCCTGATAAGATGTTAAAGTGTCAGCCGGTACAGTTCTGACAAGCGTTCACAGAAGTTCTTGGGGGTGTGAAGGGGGGGATAGAGCAGAGCTTTCTTGGTTTACACATCCCCAGGAGCAGTTTGATAAATTGGCCTGTACAAGGCCGAACAGGGAGATCAGATTCAGATGAGCCACAGTTGTTTTTGTGCAGGCAGACTGTTTTTCTCGTCAGCCTTGTGTTCTGCTGGTACTCTCATGATCCAAAATGGCCACATGTGTGAGCTTTCCGCTGGTCCGTGCTTATTAGCCTTCTCCAAGATCGATTCAAACTTGCTGGCAAGTTCCAGACATGTGGCCTATTCTCATACATCGCTTCCAGCTTATGGTTGAGTTTGTAAATCAGCTGAGTCTGAGAGCTCAAAGCACAAACTAATCCTTCACATAAGGTCGGCAGCTTTGCCATGGCCAAAACTGCTGCAGACGTCTTCCTTAATCAGAGTCAGAGAAACTTTATTGACATTGCACAAGTTTGCACAATTACAGCATGAATATCTTCAGTCATCCTGAAGGGGACTACGTGTGTGAAGCTGCTGCTTTTCTTATCAGCGCGGCCTCTCTCATCCATATCAGAATGATGGTCTCAGGTGTGAAAAGGGGGAGAACCTTGAGGGTAATCAGTAGGGTTGGGCATCGAGAATCGTGAATCGTTCGGAACCGGGACTAACTGTCCGGTTTTCCCGGAATCGTTCAAAATATTAATTTGCGATTCCTAAATTCGATGCTAGTTAGCCGACCGGAAGTAGCCCCGCCGAAAACCAACGAAGAAGAATCCACCGGAAGTGTGGATTCCGCGATCGAAAGCTTACTAATTAATAAAATGACCAGTCAGGTCAGTGCAGCACTTGCAATAATTTTCTATCATGCAAAGGAGGGTGGAGAAGTAAAATAGTGTCCCGTCTTTGATGCGCTCCACCGGATTATTTTCGCTTCGTATCGACCGGAAGTACAGAGTGGTCCGTCTGCAAAACGCTCCGCCGAACTTTTCGCTAATCGCCACCTCTTCGGCTCCACCAGGTAAATAAATAAACTATAAACTACATCTCATACCAACATTAAGGCAGCTAACAAGTTATACTCCGCTTAAAGCGGTAAGTCAGCTCAAATACAAACACGATGCTAACGTTAGCTTGTATTTTTTCTTCTTAGACAAACGACCTGAAATGGCTTCAGTGTTCACCACCAGTGACTGTCCAAGGTAAAAACGTCAGTAACTTTAGAGTGCCACAGCTGTTACAGCATATGTTGTGAAAAGGTTGCATCCCTTTTCAGATGTGAATTCAACCATGGATTGCACTTACATTGCACTCAAATCCAACACTTATTAACATTCTTAATCCATTTAAAGTTCTCAGTGTCTTTTAAAATGTCTAAATGTCTCTAGTTTTCAGTATTATATAATTTCTGTTTATGTTCTCTTTCATTCCATTATGAGTGCATGTCACAGTTTGAAGAATTATTGAATAGGTTAGTTAGGCAATAACAACAGAGCTAATAATTGTACACATTCTCAGTCTTAAAAATGATTTAATAATCTCTTTTTACTGATAATACTGATAAACCTGTTGTTTGTTTAGGAACTTCCTGCAGCTGTCCAGAAAGTCTCCACTGGAGGAGCGTTTTGCTGAGGAAGAGGCACAACATAATGTCACAGCTCCATGTCCATGAAGAAACAAATGGAGAGAGGGCTGCAGATACCAGGACATCCCACCAGCTGTTCTGTCTGAGGATCCTGCTGCTGGTGGTGGAACCAGGTTAGCCCATCAGTGGGAGCTCAGTAACATGACTGCAGCATCAGACACTGGACAATATTATATGTATAATAATAATAATAATAATAATAATAATAATATATGTTTGTGAGTCCTCCATGTTACCATACCATACCATTTTATTTATAAAGCACTTTCAACAGGAACAAGTCCACACCAAAGTGCTTCATGTTGGCTCTAATCTGCCCTGTGAGAAATTCACAGTAAATGTAACAAAAAGGAAAAAGTTCATAGCATTAAATTCAAACAGAAGTACAAATTATTTCATCCTGAAATAACTCTGGCTAACTACTGTAGCTTTTTTATAACATGGAGTTAAACTCAATGTAGTCTCCTCAGATAAATAGTGTTACCATTATTTTTATATTAAAGGTTCTGTTAACTTATTATTTTTATATTTGATTGTTTCTGTTCAGTGCCCTGAGACAACTTCTGTTGTGACTTGGAACTATACAGTATAAATAAACTGAATTGAATTGACACGTCTTTTTGTAACCCCGCCTACAAAAAGAATCGGAACCGAGAATCGAAAAGAATCGGAATCGAAACGAAGAATCGGAATCGGAACCGGAATCGCTCAAATTCAAACGATGCCCAACCCTAGTAATCAGTGGTATTACAAAAAAGATACATCACATTTTGTCTATTAGGACACCATATGAGACATCAAAAACTCTACCAGCAAGCAACAGTTAAGACAAATCACATTTGCATTTTGAGGTCAAAGCAGTGAGTTAGTCCATGAGCCCTGTTTAGATTAGCCACAGTTCTGTTGATGGTGACAGCCAGCCTTATCTGTTGAGAGCACACAGAAAGTTCTCCGGGGAGGTGGGGAGGAAGCAATAGTAGTTAATCCTCAGTTGCTCAGACCCAGGAGAATTTTGTAGTCAGCCTGTCCAAGGCTGCTTGGGAAGTCTGATTAGAGATAAGCATGAATTATCTTCAGGTCAGGCGCACAGTGTACTTTTCCTGTGACCTTGAGACCAGATGGGCAATCCAAAATCCAATATGTTCCAAATTGTGGGAAACTCTCACCGACCCGAACTATGAGTTCTCCTCCCCCAGATGTGATCCCCCTGGCCGCACACGAGTCCCAAACCTTACCGGTGGTCTGCGGTCCTCAGAGACCGCATTCACTTTGCGGCTTAGCTCATAAAGCAACTGATTCATGGAGGTCACAGCACGGATCACACTCTCGTTTTGACTAGGGAGCTTCGACAGGGCGTTGATCTCAGCCGAAGTCTTCCTCAGTTTCCGATAGAAAAGTGTTTCACAGACGCCGAAAAGCAGAGCACCTGCTATCATAAATCCAATTATATATCAATCTTCCACGTCCTCCACAGATAAAACTGACAGGCAGATCATTTTCCATTCTCCCCAGGAATCCAGGACATATCCGCCGGGATGCGTCTGCGGGGTGCAAGCAGGTTCCCCCGGACCTGGACGTTTGGTAGAAAAAATCTTATCAATAGAGTTGATAGCCCACAAAACCAGATCCATCTCAATTTGCGTTCGAGCGAGCACTGAAAACTGCAGACAAAGACAAAGGAGCCAAGCAGGGAGAGGAAAGTTGTGGAGGGAGAGACACGAGCTGCTGCTTCGACCAGAGCGCAGGAGGAAAAAAAAAATAGATATCATAGGTATCCGCTGGTGACAAAAAGCAGAAACCCTGCTAAAAAAGAGCCTCTTACATGCCATGCAGTCAAGTTGTGAGTTAGGAGGCTCTTGAAATGCCATCATCAGCGTTCTCTTTAACTTTCTTCTTCTTCTTATCAAGTTTAGGAGTAGAAGAGTGCGGGGTAGGTAGTTTTTTTTAATGGCTGTGTTGTTGACGGACAAAGAGAAATGTACCCCTGGAAACTTGAAAACCACAGTGACAAAGTGACATTGTTAGAAGTGTGTGGTGACAAAGTCTTACCAACATAAACTCCAAAGATCCAACGAATAATCGTCCTTCTGTTAATGAAAACACATCAAGTAGGAAAAGAGTTTCAAATGATGTTACATAAACAAAATCCTGACATTAGTGTTTCTTCTCAGAAGTGTCCTTCAAGGTATGGATTGCCAAAAAGTTTATGCAAACTGTACTGCTGATTTTTCTTCGTTCATAATTAGAAAAATAGAACATGTTATTTGCACAGTCAACAAATAGCTCAGTGCTTTTGCAGAAGTTACCAAAATCGTTTGTAGTTTCCATTTTTAGAAAAGCTTTAATTATAGTTTTTAGAGATGTGTTTTTGTCAGAACAGGATAAAGTCGAGTTGGATAAAGTGTAAACCTGCTCAGAAAAATGCCAAGTATCTGGAAACAAGCTTTAAATATATATATATTTTTTTCATTCAATCTTTATTTATACAGGTTATTCCCATTGAGCCTCGATGAATCATTTACACGAGGGACCTGATTTTAACAAAGAATGATTACAACACAAGCGGGTGTGTAATGTCCACACTTTACTTATGTCACATAAAGGATGATGCAGCTTCTCGTACTCGAGCGTTTTTATTTTACTCTTATGTTCGAACAACGACAGTACAGCAGTACCCAGAATCATTTGCACACTCATCTCTTAAAGTGACCGTACTTCTGTATTTACCATACATTACATCTCCCCTCCTTAAAAGAGGATATCTAGATAACTACAATAACTTAGTTGTTGTTTTTTCAATGTATATTTTTTCTTCACAAACAATTTTCACAAATCCAATGGCTCACTAATAAGATACATTTATTTGAACTGTAATTAACGCTTTCCAGTCCATTCCAGTCTATCATCATCTGTGAATCCTTTGCACACTCATCTCTTAAAGTGACCATACTTCTTACCATACATTACACGTCCTGCTCCTGACATCACTCCTCCAATCACACCTGTCTCCTTGTCGCCTTGTCTCCTTGCTGTCTTTCCTTACCGTGCTGCCTCCTTTATCCTCACCCTGTTTTGTCTCCACAGTCACTGTATCCATCAGATTCTAGACAGTGTGTCACACACCCACCAACATGACATAGTGCACAGGGACCTCAAGGTGTGTGTGTGTGTCTCATTCTGTTGTGTTACTTTACATGCTTGTGTGTTGTTCTTTGAAATATGCCTGTGGTTTCAAACCAGTTGCCTGTGCCTGCTGTCTGCCTCTCTGTCTGCGTCCTTGTGACTCTGCTTGTACAGTATTCAGGTTTTGCTTGGTGCACTATTTTACATGGTCTCAAAGGAAAAGGGTCATTTTCAGTGAGTCCCTGTGTACAAGACTGCCAGAGCCCCTGAATGAGAGTGAGTTGTAAGAAATGCTTGAAACGGGGTGAAGGTCAGTTCAATAAGAGGAGAGCTGCATGGTTTTATAGGTGCTTGCTGAAGCTTTCCCTCAGAGATGATGTTGCTGCTGTTTGTGAATAAATTACTCAGGAAACTGTGGAGGTGAGACAGTTTCTCCCACACGGAGCTGCAGCTCACTCCTACACTGTTTGACTCGTGTTTGGACCCTTCTGGGAAATTAAAAAAGTCAACCTGCCCTTTTTTCCTCTTTATAGCTCACAGACAAGTGTTTTCTTGCAAAGTGGTCATTGAGTGTGTGTGTGTGTGTGTGCGCATGTGCGTGTGTTTGAGAGGTAATACAGTAGTCCCTCACTACTTCGCGGTTCGTTTATCGCGGAGTCGCTCTATTGTGGTTTTTCAAAATAAGATTGGACATGACACACAATTGGCTAATTGATGGATGAGCCGTTTTGGTGACCTTAGAATCGCTTCTCTGTTTTTTGCAGATGATGTGGTCCTACTGGCTTCATCAGTTCGTGATTTACAACTTTCACTGGAGCGGTTTGCAGCCGAGTGTGATGCGGCCGGGATGAGGATCAGTTCCTCCAAATCCGAGGCCATGGTCTTGAGCCGGAAAAGGGTAGCATGCCCTCTCCGGGTCGGGGAGGAGGTCCTGCCCCAAGTGGAGGAGTTTAAGTATCTCGGGATCTTGTTCACGAATGAGGGAAAACTGGAGCGTGAGATCGATAGGCGGATAGGTGCAGCGTCCGCAGTGAAGCGGGCGCTGTACCGGTCTGTCGTGGTGAAGAGAGAGCTGAGTCAAAAGGCAAAGCTCTCAATTTACCGATCGATCTACGTTCCCACCCTCATCTATGGTCATGAGCTTTGGGTTATGACCGAAAGAACAAGATCTCGGATACAAGCGGCTGAAATGAGTTTTCTCCGCAGGGTGTCTGGACTCTCCCTTAGAGATAGGGTGAGAAGCTCAGTCATCCGGGAGGGACTCGGAGTAGAGCCGCTGCTTCTCCACATCGAGAGGAGCCAGTTGAGGTGGCTCGGGCATCTGGTTAGGATGCCTCCTGGACGCCTCCCTGGTGAGGTGTTCCGGGCATGTCCCACCGGGAGGAGACCCAGAGGAAGACCCAGGACGCGCTGGAGGGACTATGTTTCTCGGCTGGCCTGGGAACGCCTTGGGATTCCCCCGGAGGAGCTGCTCCAAGTGGCTGGGGAGAGGGAAGTCTGGGCCTCCCTACTTAGGCTGCTACCCCCGCGACCCGACCCCGGATAAGCGGAAGAAGATGGATGGATGGATGGATGGATGGATGAGCTGCATGTTTTTATTTTCGGCATGTTTTTATTTTTTTAATTTAAAATAAGAATGCAAGAAAAGCATCCTCCTGCACCTTCGTGCAGCCCATTGTTGCACTAGCACCGCTGCACCAGCAGAGGGCAAGTGTGTTGTTTCGGTAGTGGGGCAGAATCAGTGGTAATCTAAAAACAGAGTTTTTTAGAGAAAATATCGGGCGATCTGCACCGGCACCGCTGTGAACCACAACGGGAGTACCCTGAAGTCCTGAATTACTTCAGCCTTGGAGCAGAAAGAACTCCCCTGTGTGTGTATATATATAGTAAGTAGTAGTAGTAGTATATAAAAATGTCA
>JBBPBX010013861.1:39328-51761 GCA_038048925.1 Garcialebias charrua | reverse complement strand
CGTACACCCATCATAAACAAAATAAGTATGCTCTATAGTCACTCTATTGTTGAATACTGTAGCGTCTAACAGGCACTCACAGCTTTGTGGCGTCAGTACTGGGGGGAACCATAGACATTAATACGCATTATTGTCTGGTGGTAATTAATGAGCTCTACAGAAAGTCTTCTGTCACATTTGGAAAAGCACGATTAGCTGGAATTTCAAGACGCCTTCAGGGTTCACAAAAAACTCCGACAGACAGTTGCGACAGGCTGATGGAAACCGGTCACAACTACACGTTCACAGAATGGCGAAATTATTGTATTTTTGGCCTTTTTCGGGATTATTGATCGTACAGAGTGCAAAATTATCGTACAAATACGCTAATTATCGTACACCTGGCAAACACTGAGCCTGAGTATAATGGAGACCCCTGATGGACGAAAAAAGGTACTGCAGACAGGAGCATAATAATTTCTAGAAAAACCAAACATAGGTCGGAGTCACTTTTATTTGTAATTTAATTCAGTCATCCAGTTGGGTCATTCGTTCTGAAACATTTAATAAAAGTAAAGGGATGCAGGTACAGAGTTTAATAACTGTTTGGAGTCAGATGAATAAAAGAAGAGGACAGATTGGGGTTTGAAGAATAAATAATAATAATAATAATAAATGAATTCAATTTATAACGCACTTTTCATTAATGGAAATCTCAAAGTGCTAAGGAGGGAGTAGCCCTCACAGACAGGTCTTAAATAAATACATCTTTAATTTTAATCTATTGAGGACATAAATTGAATCTCAATTTATAATAAGTGGAGAGTTGGACTTTAAAAATCGACTTAGTCGGCCCGCAGATGAATCTGAATTATAAAAAAAAATGAACGCTATTTTCTTAAAAATCTGCAGTAATAAAACAGCTACGCTCAAAGCTCAATTTATGGGTTCACAGTTGCTTCTTAGATGTGAAAAATGGATTTAAAATTCATTCATTTCTAAATTTTGATGCATTTTTAACATGCAGGAAAGGGTTTTAATAAAAAAACTGTTTTTTTTTTTTTTTTTTTGTATGTCCAGAAGCCCAGATTTAGTTTTTTAGATTTTTCTACCTGGATTATTGAGCATGCATCAGGGTATTTAACAAAACAGTTTGTTGAATAAATGTTTTAAAACGTGCAATCACTGATCAGTTTTTTTTTTTAAATATGTAATGCACTTAAATGTTAAACTGAGTAAAAATGTGACAGGACAATTAATTTAATGTTAATATCTTTATAATTTATTTATTCTTTGCACTAATACAAAGACAAAAAGTGGACCTTTAGAATGAGTATTCTGGTCTGACCCCCTTGAGATCAGATTAAGCTGTATGCGGCCCCCAGATCAAAATGAGTTTGACACGCCTGTAGTTATATACCTGGAACAACAGGCCAAAATGAACGAGCCCATATTTTTACTTTGAATAAATGAGCCACTGAGCTTAATAATTTCAAATTGACAATTTAGGAGGGCATCTAGCTGTGCGGTTTAGACATGAAAATATACACGATACATAAATAAATCCAACAAGAAGGCAGATCTTAGAAGGCTCAAGGAATTGGCTAATTATCATAGACTGTATACTAGCAAGGGGGTCTTAGGAAATAGTAAATTATATTTTCTAAAATAAAAAGTAGGCTACAGTATTTTTTGGTTTCAGGGTAAATTGATTATTTCACTTTTAGGTAAACTAATGTTTTGGATCTGTTGTGCAGATCAGATTAAAAGATGCCTCTGTCGAAGGATCTATAATAAAGCTGGTTAACAGAAAATTAATTTGATCTTGGTCTGTTAATGATTTTTTAATCTTTTTTAATTTTTTAAATAGCTTCATTGAACAGTGTTGATGGAACGGCAAGAGTGAGTCTTATGAATCCCACCTCATCTTTACAGAACACATAATGGTAAATATGCATTAAGATAGGCCTCTGTCAAAACACATGCAGCATCTGACTTTTGAATCTCAGCTACTGTGGTTATTGATCAGATCGGATCAGATTTAATATGAAGGTGTGTCCAGAAACTGACTCACTGTGACTTCACTGGGAAGAACAACAACATGGCTGGACTCATATGCAACCTTGCTCAAGAACTTTTGAGGGGCTTACGCAAGGAACGACTGAAAACAACAAAGGCACCGAAAGAACAAAAGACTGTCCACAAAAACTTTCAGCCGAGCAGAGGCAAAGACTTTCTCAAAGAACTGTCAAAACATGGTCATCAGACACAAATGGCCAGGATATACGGTCCGGATTTGGGGGGTCCGGACGAGAATCAGAACCCAGTGAACGTCTCACTGGGGACTGGAACAAGAGAAAGCTGAACACGTTCTCCAAACAGACAAGAGAACAAATGGTCCTGAAGTCACTCATACCAGCAAAGGCCGCACCCATATTGATCTGTGAGGATCTGTCGTTGATCTTAGTAGCCGGGATCAAAACTACAGTTGCTATGATAAATTTTTAATGAAACACATAGGCACATTTGGGCCTGCCAATGCACTAAAACCATAGATATACGGAAGGATCTATGTTTGGATATTCCCGGAAATGGCCCGCAATGATCCCTAAAAAATCCCAAAATCTGGATACTTATCTTCGGCAGATCCAAAATAAATGTGGCTGTTATTCGTCAAGGGTCTGCCAAAGATAAGTATCCGGATTTTGGGATTTTGGGATTTTTTAAGGATCATTGCGGTCCATTTCCGGGAATATCTGGAAATATAAGTATAAGTATATGTGAAGGATACGGAGATATACGACAAAAGATCCTACCGTATATCTATGGTTTTAGTGCAGTGCAGTGCAGGCTTCATGATTTTTAGTTATACTGTGCTCAGGTGGATCTGACGACTTGCTTTTTCTGGTTCCTGTGACTCTGTGGTGAAGCTTAAGGAAAGCAAGGGAAATGATCCTAGCTCCTGACCCTAAAACGAGTTAACTTTTATATTTCTGTTTTTGCAGTTATCCTTGGCGGAGTGCATGTTGGGATTCTGATGTGTCACAAGGGGTACATTTTGGTAAATGATTATAATTTTAAAGAAAATGAGATGATATCGTAGATTACAGTTAGCTATATGGTTGTGAAAACCAAATTAGTGGTGGCAATAGGCTGAGGTTTAGGAAACATCTGACACTAGTGCTTAGGTTAAAGGATGGTAAATTTAGACACAATTTCCAATTTATTAACCAAATAACTTTGGCATAATTGAAACAAGGTAGAGTTTTGTTTCAAAAGGGGGTTAAGGGGCTGACAGATGTTTCTAAAAATAGAGAGGTTGGAATTGGTCCCTAGAAATAACTAATTAGAAATAACTAGATTGTAAATGTTTCCTAGAAACAACTAGGTTGACAAATGTTCCTAGAAATAACTAATTAACTAAAAGATGGTAAATACATTTTAGTATACAAAGAATAATAAGGATAACTGATAAATTGGCGTTATAAACAAAGTTCACTTGCGTTGATATTGAGGCGGCATCGGTCTTGAACGTTTTATTTTCCTTAATCATGTCATGGAGGAAGGAGTATTGATGCAAGCATATTTCAAATGAGCAATTAACAACACTGTTTTTTTTTCCTCTGTGAAATGTGTGTGAAGCAGGATGGGGGACGCCCCTTGGAAATGTTTCCTGGCCTGCAGGCTCAAACCACTCAAACCTGAAGTGGACCTGATCAGAGGGTGTTTAGAAATATGATGGTTCTGTAGAATTATAGCAATTGACTTGACGAGACGACATGTGACTTATTGACTCAGGAAAAAGGTGTATAGAACCACAGGTGTACAATGTTTTGTGAATAGCCTATATGCCACGGGTTTCCGCCCCCTTTTAGGCCCCAAAGCGCTTCACAGTACCAACCATCCACCCATTCATAGTAGACTGCCATGCAAGGCGCCAACCAGTCCTACCGGGAGCAACTCAGGGTTAAGTGTCTTGCCCAGAGACACGAGGTATGCCGTGACCGGGGCTCGAACCCGAGAACTTCCGGTCATGAGCCAGCTGCCCTGCCTCTACACCATCTCGGCCCCTCATTATGCAAAAATGTGTCTCTCCAAGAAAAGAGGACAAGAAATCCACACAGTGCAGGAAGACAGCTGACAGTGATGCATTAAGTGAAACATTTTACATTAAGATGGTGTCACACTATGAAGATGCCAGCACACAGTCTTCAAAAGTAGATGCTGGTCAAGCTGTAAATGGTCACAGAAGAAAAATGGACTGCTCCACTGTTAGTTAATGGGACTATAGTGACATTCAACATTGACACTCGGGCCAAAGTAAACTTTATCAGCGAAAGGGATTTTAATACACTAATGGAAAAGCCTAAAATACATTCAGAAAAAGTCACCTCTGAGGGCTTAGAACAACCAACCAATACAAACAAAAGGTGGATACAGACTGAATGTAACTGTAAAAGGCAAAAAGCATAACCGTTTACCATTGTGCCTAATGGGCATGAGTCTCTCATAGGAGACAAAACATCTGAGGACCTAGGACTGGTCAAGAGGATCTATCAGATTAATGCTGACAACATAGAAGTAACCGAACAAGACAAAAGACTGGAGCACCAGCAGCGTGAAGGAAGCTCAGACATTGTCAATAAATTTCCTTCAGTCTTCAAGGGACAGGGAACATTACACTATGCTTACAAAATTCAGCTCAAGGATGATGCCATTCCAGTAGTGCATGCACCAAGGAGAGTTCCTGCACTACTTCGGGCTGATCTAAAAAAAGAATTAGAAAGAATGACTCAAATGGGTGTCATAGAACAAGTAGAGGAGCCTACAAGTAGAGGAGCCTACAGACTGGGTGAACTCTAGCCTGGTTAAAACCAGACCCTTGTCCTTCGCTTCGGACTAGGGTCTGGGACTTCTCCATTGAGAAACGATTCTTGCTGGAGGCGTGGCCTCTGCCTGAGGAACAAAACCATTGGATCTTAGAAAAATTTTGAACAGGGAAAGCATTCTGCTCCCTCCCCCTCAGAGCTCTGCCGAACTTGACATCTGCTCCGCCTCCTGCTGCTATTTCTCTCGCTGCCTGCATATTCTGTGTTTATATGTTATAAAACGTTTGAAAAAAATTAAATAAAACCATGTAGCGCTGGTCCAGAAGACCAGAAAATATGCAGGGACTCGGGCAGCAACGTAAAACCCTAGTGTAACACCACCGCTTGAGGTGGAGAAGTGTTACAAACACATCCGAAGGTCGTGGGGTGGAGAAGGAGTAACCACGCTGAAAGGGAATAGCTTGGCTGCACAAACTTTATTCAGCTCTTCAATACAACGTCATTCCCTCATGAACGCAGCCCGCGTCCGTTTCGCCCCGCTCAGTCTGAACACACCCAAAAACCCACGAAGAAGAAATCTCTTAAAGACACAGTAACCTAAATACATAACTGCCCAAATAAATCATCTTACATCAAAACAAATCAAAATAAATCATCTTACACTAGTTTAATTCTCTCGTGACAACCTGAGTCATTTCCTTATTCTTTGCACTCAGCGGAGAGAGAGGAGGAGGGAGCGAACACTTGACTTTTGGCAAAAAAACAAAATAAAACTCCAGATAAGGGATTAAGAAGGGGAAATTAATACATTTGTGTCACATATAAAACAGTCCTGCATCGCTTTGCATCGCTTTGAATGAGAACATGCGGCTGCTCGCTGGCTCTGGCTGCGCGCTGGGACAGGTGGCACTCAGCGGAGAGGAGGAGGAGAGGGAGCGATCACTTGACTTTTGGCCAAAAAAACAAAAGAAAACTCCAGATAAGGGATTAAGAAGGGGAAATTAATACATTTGTGTCACATATAAAACAGTCCTGCATCGCTTTGCATCGCTTTGAATGAGAACATGCGGCTGCTCGCTGGCATGCGCTGGGACAGGTGGGGGCGTGGGTTAGGGGCCAAAAACTCCACCCCTTCTGTTCTCTGATTGGTCCAGTCAAAAATCTACCGGAGAAATCGTTGTCTATGGGAGAAGTCCCAGACTGAGCAGTGAAGGGAAATGAGAATTGAGCGGAGCTGCGTAGGAATGGTGAGGGCCAGGCTAGGTGAACTCCATTACATGTGTCAAGAAAAAGAACACAGGTGCTTTAAGAGTCTGTCTTGATCCCAAAGATCCATCCATCCATTTTCGTCCGCTTATCCGGGGTCGGGTCGCGGGGGTAGCAGCCTAAGTAGGGAGGCCCAGACTTCCCTCTCCCCAGCCACATGGAGCAGCTCCTCTGGGGGAATCCCAAGGCGTTCCCAGGCCAGCCGAGAAACATAGTCCCTCCAGCGTGTCCTGGGTCTTCCTCTGGGCCTCCTCCCGGTGGGACATGCCCGGAACACCTCCCCAGGGAGGCGTCCAGGAGGCATCCTAACCAGATGCCCGAGCCACCTCAACTGGCTCCTCTCGATGTGGAGAAGCAGCGGCTCTACTCCGAGTCCCTCCCGGATGACCGAGCTTCTCACCCTATCTCTAAGGGAGAGTCCAGACACCCTGCGGAGAAAACTCATTTCAGCCGCTTGTATCCGAGATCTTGTTCTTTCGGTCACAACCCAAAGCTCATGACCATAGATGAGGGTGGGAACGTAGATCGATCGGTAAATTGAGAGCTTTGCCTTTCGACTCAGCTCTCTCTTCACCACGACAGACCGGTACAGCGCCCGCTTCACTGCGGATGCTGCACCTATCCGCCTATCGATCTCACGCTCCAGTTTTCCCTCATTCGTGAACAAGACCCCGAGATACTTAAACTCCTCCACTTGGGGCAGGACCTCATCCCCGACCCGGAGAGGGCATGCTACCCTTTTCCGGCTCAAGACCATGGCCTCGGATTTGGAGGAACTGATCCTCATCCCGGCCGCATCACACTCGGCTGCAAACCGCTCCAGCGAAAGCTGTAGATCACGATCTGATGAAGCCAACAGGACCACATCATCTGCAAAAAACAGAGAAGCGATTCTAAGGCCACCAAAACGGATCCTCTCAACACCTTGGCTGCGCCTAGAAATTCTGTCCATAAAAGTTATGAACAGAATCGGTGACAAAGGGCAACCTTGGCGGAGTCCAACTCTCACTGGAAACGAGCCTGACTTACTGCCGGCAATGCGGACCAAGCTCTGACACCGGTCGTACAGGGACCTAACAGCCCATATCAATGGGCCTGGTACCCCATACTCCCGGAGTACCCCCCACAGAACCCCCCGAGGGACGCGGTCGAATGCCTTTTCCAAGTCCACAAAGCACATGTAAACTGGTTGGGCAAACTCCCATGCGCCCTCCAAGACCCTGCTGAGGGTGTAGAGCTGGTCCAGTGTTCCACGACCAGCACGAAAACCACACTGCTCCTCCTGAATCCGAGGTTCGACTATCCGACGGACCCTCCTCTCCAGAACCCCTGAATAGACCTTACCAGGGAGGCTTAAGAGTGTGATCCCCCTATAGTTGGAACACACCCTACGGTCCCCCTTTTTGAGCCGCATGCCGCTTGGACTGTCGGTACCTATCTGCTGCTTCCGGGGTCCCACAGGCCAAAAAGGCCCAATAGGACTCCTCCTTCAGCCTGCTAGGGGGGAGTTGGTAAACCACTGTATGTATAAAAGAATAGCAGAAGAAAATTAAAAGAAGCTATCAAGCTAGCACACAAGGCTCCTTTTTAAGGTTTGAACATTACAGTCTCCTCCTCCTGGGACACGCCCAGAAAAGTTCAAGTATTTTATTTTTTAAATATTAAGTTTTAAAAAAATGTATATATATTTTTTTTTTTTACATTTTGGTTTTCAGACTCTACAATTAAAGATTTTTTTTACTTCAGGCTGAGAAAACTCAGATGAGCTAGTTAAGGTTTATCCAAGTGGTGGCTCAGGGGCCACATTCTACCTGTGAGTAAGCTCAGTCCACCGGGAGCCAAACACAAAGTTAAACTAAATTATTTCATGACAGAAGTTTGTGGATGTTCAGCCCCCTGAGCAGTTTAGTAAATATTTAGTCCCACACAGTAAACTACACGTACTCTGTGTATTTATATACAGTTATTTATACAAACACAGACTTGATAATAAAAAGCCACATTAGTTCTTTAAAGCTGTGGCAGCTCGTTCCGTCTTGTAACCCTGAGGTTGTGAAAGTGAAATGAGCTCACACGGTGTTTTGGGTGGTCTCTTCAGGTTCACATTTTTCAGACACATTCTTCTTAACTTCTCATCTGTAGGTAGGAGGCGGAAACTATACCTCTTTTCACAGGAACGCTTTGTTTTGAGTCTGTGTTCAAAACTCTGTTGTAGCCACTGATTTCTATTCATTATTAGAAACGCTTGTAATAACGGTTTAATTTCTGCTCCGTCAACTTATCTCGGTTTTAGCATCTTGGCTTTGATCAGCTAAACTGGCGTAACGTCGTCCACTGGTCCTACATAGTCCTAAAAACATTAAACGGTGGATTTATATCAGAATTACCTCTGATTATTTACACTCCAAGCTATTCTGAAACCTGAAATACTCTAAATATTAACCTTTATTTTTAAGTATTCATTCTGAAGGAATCTGATACGATCCGTTTTATTACAGGAAACAAAAATTATAAATGTTTTTTGTCTATAACAATCAAAAGTTTAATATAACTCAAAACAACATAAACTTTTTTTACATAAATAATAATTTCCTCACATGGCAACAAGAATACATTTTATTTTGACAAACTCAGGATTTTATTTTTGCATCCAAATTTAAAGTCAGCACCAACTCAAACATCAAATCCTGCTCAGAAATAAATTTATAAAACTAAATAAAGTGCACCCACCCCCCACACACACACACACACACACACACAAACACTTCAAGTCCATTTAGTTGTTTTCCCTGTGAGGAGTTCAGATCTGAAAGTATTCGACCTTTTGGAGCATCCGCAGCGTTTGAATTAAACCGATCAGAACCAGAATGATCGGGTTTCTCCAGAGGTCACATGTTCGTCCTCGGACAAATCCCAGCAACCTTTGCAGCTAAACCGGAACCTTCACAACAAGTCGGAAAATTACTTTTAATAACTAATAATTAAAATCAGTTTTATTTACTCCTTTAGTTTTACCTTTCTTTGTTTGTTTCAGTCCGACAGATTTTCTACACGCTTCACTTTCTGCTTCTGGAAGTATTTCTGAAAAATAAATAAACATATAAATAAAAGAAACGATGCTGGAAGTGGACAGGTGTGTGTGTGTGTGTGTGTGTGTACCTGCAGGTTGTTGTAGTGCGTCCGGCTGCAGCAGTGCACGTCTCTCCGTCCGTCTTTATTCAGGTAGAAAATGGAGCACAAGGAGCAGAAGAAGCCGCGCTTCAGCACCACAAACTCCTGACCTGAGGAGCAGAAACATCTACACATCGGACCTCCAGACCTCCCTCATGGGTTTGTCCGAAAACAAACGGGCTTGATTCACAAAAGCTGCTGTAAAAAAAACATTTTAAACAAGTCACACTCTTATTCAGTGTAAAATTAATTATAATAAATATTATTTTGTTTTGTTTTCTCCCTTTGAAGACGTTTGTTTTGTTTTGAAGCTTCTGTGAACTCGACAAGTTCCTGTGGGGACCCTTCAGCACATATAAAATGTAACTTATGAAAGTCTACTCATTTTTTTAGGTTAAAATGATAAAAAGTTTATATAAAAAAATTCTGTGTTTGTCTTAATGTTTCTCATTTCTCTTGTAAACTAATTTGAAGTTTAAAAAGAAACATTGAAGTCGTGAAAATGTAGATATCCAATCATTCTTTAAAATCCTTGTCTCTGGGCGGAAACAAGTCTGAAGGTTCCTCATCGGTCAGGACTTCACTGTCAGGAGAGGAGGCGGAGCTCAGTCAGAGGATCTGCAGGAGCATTAACCAATCACAACGCTGATGTCACCGGGCTCTGAGCCTTCTGGATGATTGTTAATACAGTGTCAGTAAATGGAATAATAATAATATTAATGTATTTGGTGGCAGCTCCTGAAGTTGTCTTCAGTCTGTTTGTTTCTCACCCAGAGGACGTCGGTGGTCGGACGCCATCATCAGGTGATGACAGAGACGCTTCGGTTCTGGTCCAACGGGCCGCCGCCTCCGTTTACCAACAACTGGAAAGGAAAGAGTCACCAGTAAATCCAGGGTTCAAACACTTTTTGCTTTTCCAAACTACAATTTAAAATTTGTATTTAATTTTAAAAAACCTTTCTGTCAAATTTAAGAATTTTTCCACAACACAACACTTTATTAAAATAAAAATACACTAGAAAATATTTACCACGTGTTGATTTTTGTCAATTCACGAAGCTCTTACCTCGTTTGTTCAAATGAACTTTTTGAAAATGATAAAACACGTTTAGTTTTAATAAACCATAAAACATGGCTGCTCTCAACATGGTCAAGGAAAGCTTCATTAGACAGTGGTGAGACCAGCTGTTGTATAGTCTGGAGACAGAGACATGGACAAAAAGACAGGAGACAGAACTGGAAGTGTCAGAAATGAAGATGTTGAGGTTCTCCTTAGGAGTGACAAGGATGGATAAGATCAGTTGATAATCAGAGGTACAGCACATGTTGAACAACTGGGAGATAAAGTTAGAGAGGACACATTGAGATGGTTTGGACATGTCCAGAGGAGGGACAGTGGGTTGGATATGTCCAGAGGAGGGACAGTGGTTTGGACATGTCCAGAGGAGGGACAGTGGGTTGGATTTGTCCAGAGGAGGGACAGTGGTTTGGACATGTCCAGAGGAGGGACAGTGGGTTGGACATGTCCAGAGGAGGGACAGTGGGTTGGACATGTCCAGAGGAGGGACAGTGGTTTGGACATGTCCAGAGGAGGGACAGTGGTTTGGACATGTCCAGAGGAGGGACAGTGGTTTGGACATGTCCAGAGGAGGGACAGTGGTTTGGACATGTCCAGAGGAGGGACAGTGGTTTGGACATGTCCAGAGGAGGGACAGTGGTTTGGACATGTCCAGAGGAGGGACAGTGGTTTGGACATGTCCAGAGGAGGGACAGTGGTTTGGACATGTCCAGAGGAGGGACAGTGGTTTGGACATGTCCAGAGGAGGGACAGTGGTTTGGACATGTCCAGAGGAGGGACAGTGGTTTGGACATGTCCAGAGGAGGGACAGTGGTTTGGACATGTCCAGAGGAGGGACAGTGGTTTGGACATGTCCAGAGGAGGGACAGTGGTTTGGACATGTCCAGAGGAGGGACAGTGGTTTGGACATGTCCAGAGGAGGGACAGTGGTTTGGACATGTCCAGAGGAGGGACAGTGGTTTGGACATGTCCAGAGGAGGGACAGTGGTTTGGACATGTCCAGAGGAGGGACAGTGGTTTGGACATGTCCAGAGGAGGGACAGTGGTTTGGACATGTCCAGAGGAGGGACAGTGGTTTGGACATGTCCAGAGGAGGGACAGTGGTTTGGACATGTCCAGAGGAGGGACAGTGGTTTGGACATGTCCAGAGGAGGGACAGTGGTTTGGACATGTCCAGAGGAGGGACAGTGGTTTGGACATGTCCAGAGGAGGGACAGTGGTTTGGACATGTCCAGAGGAGGGACAGTGGTTGGATATGTCCAGAGGAGGGACAGTGGTTTGGATGTGTCCAGAGGAGGGACAGTGGTTTGGATGTGTCCAGAGGAGGGACAGTGGTTTGGATGTGTCCAGAGGAGGGACAGTGGATTGGATGTGTCCAGAGGAGGGACAGTGGATTGGATGTGTCCAGAGGAGGGACAGTGGATTGGATGTGTCCAGAGGAGGGACAGTGGATTGGATGTGTCCAGAGGAGGGACAGTGGATTGGACGTGTCCAGAGGAGGGACAGTGGATTGGACGTGTCCAGAGGAGGGACAGTGGATTGGACGTGTCCAGAGGAGGGACAGTGGATTGGACGTGTCCAGAGGAGGGACAGTGGATTGGACGTGTCCAGAGGAGGGACAGTGGATTGGACGTGTCCAGAGGAAAGACAGTGGATTGGACATGTCCAGAGGAGGGACAGTGGTTTGGACATGTCCAGAGGAGGGACAGTGGGGTAGAAGGATGTTAGAAATGCAGCTGCCAAGAAAAAGAAAGGAACTACAGTAGTTCCATCGATACTTCATTGTCGGTTTATCGCGGACTCGCTCTATCGTGGTTTTTCAAAATAAGAGTGGACGTGACACAATTGGCTGATTGATGGAGGAGCCGCACGATGGGCATGACATTTTCATTCAAAATGAATTATTGAGCACCTCCTGCAGCTTTGTGCAGCCCAGACTGCAGGATAAACTTCCTGCTGCAGCTGATCAGCTGTTCTCCGTGCAGAGCGGAGAAGTGGGTGTGGCCAAAAACGCTTGCAGGAGGCAAAGAGCTGAACTCGTGTGTGTGTGTGTGTGTGTGTGTGTGTATGTGTGTGTGTGTGTGTGTGTGTGTGTGAGTGTGTGTGTGTA
>JBBPBX010013861.1:20833-38788 GCA_038048925.1 Garcialebias charrua | reverse complement strand
TATCAGGGCCGGCCCAAGGCATAAGCGAACTAAACGGCTGCTTGGGGCCCCAGGGTCACTAGGGGGCCCCCAAAGAGGAGCTAAGTTTTTTCTATAAAAATTTATGATATGATTCTATTACAAACAACTTTATCATAAAGTTCAGATTTTTGTTCATAATGATATATATAACATATATACAGTATCATATATTTGTGTGTATGTATATTTGATTACGTAGAAATGTCTTGGACCTGGGGGGTATAGAGTGTGTATCTAGAGCATGAATTGGGGTCCACTGTCTAGGAAAATGGGGAATGTGGTAAAGAAGTGAAAAAGAGAGTCCAGGCAGGATGGAGTGGGTGGAGAAAAGTTTCAGGAGTGATTTGTGACAAAAAGGTGTCAGCAAAGGTCAAAGGAAAAGTTTACAAGACAGTGGTGAGACCAGCTATGTTGTATGGTCTGGAGACAGAGACATGGACAAAAAGACAGGAGAAAGAACTGGAAGTAGCAGAAATGAAGATGCTGAGGTTCTCCTTAGGAGTGACAAGGATGGATAAGATCAGGAATGAGATCATCAGAGGTACAGCACATGTTGAACAACTGGGAGATAAAGTTAGGGAGGCCAGACTGAGATGGTTTGGATGGACATGTCCAGAGGAGGGACAGTGGGTATATTGGTAGAAGGATGTTAGAAATGCAGCTGCCAGGAAAAAGACACAGAGGAAGGCCAAAGAGGAGATATATGGATGCAGTTAGAGAGGACATGAAGGTAGTTGGAGTGAGGACAGAGGATGCAGAGGACAGAGTGAGGTGGAGGAGAATGACTCGCTGTGGCGACCCCTGACAAGGGAACAGCCGAAAGAAGAAGAAGAAAGATTTTTTTCCATGTGTTATTTTTATCTGTTGATCTTGCACTACAAATTATTTTGAACATTAGTGTTGCAGTTCTTTTGAACCAAAGATATTAAAATAGATGCCACTTTTGCACTAAAATACATTACATACTGGTGTGTATTTTTCTTCTTCTTTTTTTGCCTTTGTTGCTTTTAGTACCACTGGACGGCATGTGTCAAACTCATAACCAAGTATGTGGCCCTCTACATCTTAGAGGGACACATAAAGAGAAGTCAAAGATCACAGCTGTGAGCTTCGATATTACTTTATCAGTCAAATAAAATCAATTTCAATATTTTTAATGCCATATTACTCAATCAAACATAAAATATTAAATTTTTAGAAAGTTTGATTTTACCAGTTTATTCATAGTCAGTTTTATCAATAATTTCTGCCATGTCTGGCCTTTTGAGGACATTCATGAACTTGATGTGGTCCAAAATTAAAATAAGTTTGACACCCCTGCAATAAATTACATATATACATTAAAAAGGACTGTCAGAGTTGCAATACGTTTTATCAGGTGGGAGAATGATAAAACCATCTGACCGTTGATTGCAGTAATTCACATTATTAGTAGAAACAGAGGGCCCCCATCCAAATTTCGCTTAGGGCCCCAAAGAGGCTTGGGCCGGCCCTGATTACACATATTAAATGTTAAATAATAATATGTCCATATTTATCACCTCAGTAATAGTGGTTTACACATTATTAATTGTAAACATAAAAAAATATATGTATATTATATTATATATATATATATATATATATATATATATTTATATTGTCAAGAAGAGTGGGTTTATTGTGGACTCAAAACCATGACAACACATTTAATATAAGCAACTCATACAAAGATGTATTCTGTGCATGTCCGGGTTTGCTCTGATGTTAGGAATGTTTGAACAGAGAGGGCCTTATGTAAACAACCCACCACAAGCAGACAGGGCCTCATGCAAATAACAAGCAGACAAGGGCCTCTTGCAGATAATAAACAAATAGGTCCTCATGCAAAGCAACCCAGGATAGGCGAACAAGCACAGTAAACAGCTCAGCTCTGCACATATTCAGGCACGCACAGAGCAAGCACAGGGAGCCACAGTAAGTCACCAATAGTAAACACACATTCACACACGAGCAGAGAACAGAAGGGAAAGACCTGATGTAAAAGACCTGTTCTAACTTTAATATGCTTTTATCTGAACGTGGTTTAACCTTGATTGGTTTTAATAGTAACATGTTCTAATCAATACGATCATGAGATATATGATTTTTACCAGTAATCATGGTAGATGTGTTTTATCTAATATAATCAAGTGAAATATGGTTTTAACCAATATAATCATTTAATGTGATTTTATTATGATAGAGTAAATCATTTTTATAATAGCAATTGTAATAATGTGTTACTATGTTTCAAAGATGGTTTTGTGACAAAAGTGGTCTCTTGCAAAACACACATGTTGAAAAGTATAACTTGTGATCACTTTACTGGAAAAAGTGAAGTAAACTAACTGACCAGAATTGTGTCATCCTGTTTGCCCTCATGACTCACCCGGCCTCGAGCAAAGAACAAATTCATTTCCTAATAAGGGAACATGTAGCTTCAAGCAGAAATAGAGCAGAACAACAAGTTTGCCTAGAAACTGACAAAGCCTACAGACCTAGCCAATCACAGACCTGCTATTCCCCCCCCCCCTCCTAGGGAGGGGGTGTGGCCAAGATTTCTATTTAACCGCCCTGTTACGACAGGACGAGGCTGTCTATCATGATGCTGTCGAGGGGCTGTACATCAGTCATCGAGTAGCTGGAGCTGACCTGCTCCACTGAAGACCCCGGCGTGGTTCAGATCGACTCCGTGCTGACAGGGGAAGCAAGCGTCCTGGGGAGAGACTTCTTTTCTTCCTTTCTCAAGCTTTGAGGAAGGACTGGATAGTTTTTACCCAGACAGCCAGGACGACGCAAAACTTGTTTCTTCAGATCAGACCAGCAGGGAGTCAGAGGTGAGCTTCAGTCCCCAGGGACTGGAGTAACTGCTTCAGGTTTTCCCTCTCGGTCCCCAGGGACTTTGAGGAGAAAAGGGATGCCTGCAAGACACCTTACTGGACCCGGTTTTCAGCTAGATTTAAATCAAATTAGGCTAAATGCGGACAGAGCTATAGCTAACAGGGAGTTTAATTATTTTAGCGTCTTATTTGCTCGAGGTTGCCTGAGGATATTAAGGGCTTTGGGGAGATACATCCACTGGGTAAGATTTTAAGTAAAACTCTAAACCCTGATCCCTAAGGTCAGGCGAGACGTGTGATTGCAATAGGCCACTCTAACTCTGATTCTTAAAATCAGATGAGATGGAAATGTGAGAGTGTACTCTAAACTCTAGCTCATAAAGCTGGATGAGGAATTTTCTTATGATTAAGAGCTCTAATTCTGGTCCATAAGACTGGATGGGTATTGGAAGTGTTAACTGTGTGACATCAATGAGACGACCCTCCGAACCTCTCCAGCCTGGACTCCTGAAAAGAACCTCCTCAAGGACTCCATGCAGAGCGAGCAACTCAACATCGAGTCTGAAGATTGTTTGGGGAATTAATATTTTTCCTTTACTTATAATCATAATAATTAACTGTACTGTTAAGCTGTATCGCTGATCCTTCCCTGCAAAATAATTGATTAAAATAAACAAAACGTAAAATTCTTGACTTTTATTCATCACCCACTTGTCCAAGGAAATGTAAGTTTGGTTCACAAAGATAACATCAACTTTATTAGGAGGATTTTAAAGGTTAAACATTAGCACAAAGGTTATATTAAAACAACACCCCAGGGTTCAACCTTCTGGATCCTAAAACTTACTGGGTCAGTAACAATAGCCAGCTTGAACAAAGGGGAAGCTTCCGTTAACACGAGTTGCCTTGTGCTAGCCTCTCCGGTCCCTGGCAGCTAAGGCGGAGAGAGGCACCAGGTGTAAAAAGTGGGTGTGGCTCGCGGATGCTAGGAAGTGAATTTGCCCAGATGAATTCCCCTATTAACAGCCTTTAGTCGGAACAGTCCCACAAAGTTACAGGTAATACCCAAACTCCGGGACCGGTTCAATAGACCCTGTTGGCAGGTGGGCTGCGGTGAGGGCGTGTCACGCACCTTGTGACTACCTCGCTGATTATCAGAAAAGCGAACATGGTGACCACGAAGGGACCCTCTTTATGAATAAAGACTCCCAAGAGACAAGGGCGTGCGTCAAAGGACTGACAAGCGCCAGAAGAACAACTCCTCTTAGAGTAGAGAAGTTGTAGTCGGCTGGTCTAAGCTATCAGCTAAGTACCCCTTAATTCCACAGCAGTGGGCGGGGTAAAAAGGGCTTACTAAAGATCTGCTGACCACAGATCAGGAGTAAGATTAGCAGTAGGTCTGTTTTCATGCCAGGTACAGGGACATAAAGTCAGTCGGCTTTGAAAACAGACAAACTCGAGACGACAAAAACGAGAAATGGCCGAAGGAGCGGCACCAACAGGACTGGTGGACCAGTCCACGGAAAACGATCCAACTGGACCAAAACCCGCGCCAGCGGCAACAACAAAGACAAATGATCAGCCCAAAACGGACGATCCGAACCGACAAGAACCGGACACAGCAGGTGAGCCAGAGAATGAGATACCGATAGAAATAATTCTGTACGGCCAGGGGTTTCATACTTGGCATTCCCCTCTTCAAACAAGATACAGAAGAGGTCACCTAAAAGCAGATGATAAAACGTTAGAAACCTGCCTTGTTAAGGTAATGGCACAGAAAAGTACCTATTGTTGTCCCGGGATAGTAGAGGGCCGTAAGATAATGGTAATGAGAGACCCCGGCCCAGTGAAAAATAAAGCCGAGACCAAAAAATGGCTAAAATGGTGGGTGCGGAGGCTTGAGACCTCTGATGGCCCAAACATAGTAATGTTACACAGTCCCTCAGCCGAATATGACCCTCTCGTAAAGAGGGTGGCTAAAGCATCAGGGATAGCACATTCTAGCGTAAATCCTGATGCAAAAGCAATTAAAAAGGACCCTCAATATGAGGAGGAATGGGCTAAGATGGAAGCATTTAAAGCAATAAGAAAACAAAAATCTGAAACCCACGAACAGAACTCCGTGACGGATTCCTCTAAGGAAACGGATGATGACCTCGGGGAAGAAGGGGTAAAGCCGAAAGATCCAGAACCGGGTGGGGGAACACCAGAAGAGCTAAGGTTCACAATTCTCCCGTACGGCCATGGTTTTGAGACCTGGCACCCGGACGTTCAGAGCGCGTTTAGGGAGAATAACCCAGGTGTCGTAGTTGAGACCCTAAAACAAAACCTGGTGCAATATATAAGAACCGAAGGAGAATTTTAGTGCTTACGGGAAACGCAATTCAATCAAATAGTAGTAGTAAAAGATCCGGCAAAAATAACGAACAAGGGCGATATTAAAGCGTGGCTACAATGGTGGCTAATGCAGATTACAAGAAACAGATGTGGAACTATAGCCGCGGTACTTAGTCCATCAGCTGACTATGACCCCCTAATAAAAAGGGTTGCCAACGAAACCGGGTTAGGCGGATACTTACTAGACCTAGATGTTATGGTAATCCCAATGAGTAAAGAGTATAAAAAATAAATAAATAAATTAAGACAATACCGGCTAGAAAAGTATGGAGTAACGCGTAACCCGGAGCATGGATCAGACTCCGAAATAAACACTCCGGAAGAGGCAGGTGAAGAACCTGAGCCAGACAGGAAGCCTGTTGCTCAAAAGAGAGCAAAGGTCACAGGAAAAGAAAAAGAACCAGGTCTTGTAGTCCTCCTGTATGGCCGAGGTTATGAAACCTGGGATCCATATGTACAGGACGCGTTTAAACAAAATAACCCTGGCACAGATGAAAAAGGACTGCGGAGAAATCTGGAAGAACGAATAGAAAAATTAGGCTTGTTTATCTGCACCCGGGTTGAAAACAATAGTCAAATGGTGGTGTGGACACACCCGGACGGAATAAGAACGAAGGATGAGATCAAGAAGTGGCTAGCTTGGTGGACCCGGAAAATTGAACTTCTAACCACGAGAGAGATATTGGCAATAAAAAGCCCATCAGAGGGCTATGACCCATTAGTAAAAATGGTGGCCAAGGAAATGGATGTAGGCTGGGACATTAGGAGCTCCACAGTGACAGCCGCTGCTAGATATAAGGAGTATAGTGAAGAACTAGAAAAACTTAGGCAATATAAACAAATGATAAAAGGTCGGGAAAAAGTGATACCAAAAGAGCGAGGCAGCAGTGGACTGGGCGGAGGGCCCATAAGACCAGCTTCAAACCAGGGGCCCAATTTATGGGGCTCCAACTTGAACTTAAGAAATTATAGAGAAACCCCTAATTATGATACTGACTCAGAATCCAGTGACACGGGAGATAAAGGGAACCACCGATCCCCTGCCACCAGCCCCGAAAGAAAGAAAAGAACAAGGAAAGACGATGGGGACTCAAATCCGGGTGAGTCAGATGACGATACCAGAAAGGGATTCAAAATTATGACCCGAGGCCTGGCAAAACAGTTGGCCGACTTCTTGAACGTAAACCCCGTAGAAAAAACGGATATACATAACCCAAAAGGGCAGTTAAAACCCCAGCATGAACCTAAACAACCCCTAGTAGGTTCCTTACGAACCTTGGGAGAAACTCACAGGAAAAGTAGTTCTAAAACAAAACATATGGAAACAGACTTAGAGTTCCCTCCTGGACCAGGCAGGACGGGGCAAACTTTCATAGGACTGCTTGAAGGGGAACCAGAGCGAACCCCAAGAGCAAAACCAAGGAGTAAATCTCCTCGCAAGCAACCCAAAGAGACAATCCAATTCTCAAAACCCCTCGGTCCATTACCTGACAAAGCTCGGGTCTTAAAACTCCAAAATGGGATCAAGGTATGTAGTTTGGTAGGAAGCGCCTTCACAATGGATGGCGATGGGCTGCTGGTATTCACCAAAAATAACTGTAAAATTCATAACAAAACTTTCAGAATGGTCCTAAACCTTGCCCGCCAACCTCACCATGGATATTCAACGTGGTTTACCTGACCATAGCAGGAATAAGTATCAAATTGAGATGGGGACCTAACTATCGTGAAACATACCAAAGTCGATTCTTTGAAATCTCTGTGGGAGGCATGATGATATGGACCACAAACCCCGCCGTGGTGAAAACCATCCAAGGAATGGTGAGTAACCCAGAGTGCTATGTCATCGAGAATCAACACCTACCTATAAGAGTGCTAAGAGACCGTATGAACACCCCCTACCGACGTTGGCACAGGCCATGGGCCAGAGAAGGGTACGTGATGCATGTGTTGTATCAAGATTGATAGTTCTAATAGAATCTCTGACCGAAGGGGGTGCCAGAGGAGATCAGTATTTCAAAGCTCTTTATAAAAGACACCTGAAATACACGCAAGGAGCCAGTTTCCCCCAGAAATGGCGCTGGGAAGGACGCCAGCCTAAACTTGGTGAATGGCTGGTGATTCAATGGAAGTGGGTGTGGAAAGGACTGCAACCTGGATTGCCACACCCCTCTCCACTTTATCTAGAACTCCTCAAAGACCGAGTGACCACAACTCACAGGCGCTCGAGAAGGAGACCCAGGTCCAAGAGAAACAAAGGCTCCAAAGGCAATCCCCTCAAACATGATTCCTCTGAAGAGAAGGCTGAACCGTAATGATTCAAGCAGCGATGATTCAGATAGCGATGATGATCCACACATTTATGAAAATGACTCACACATCTACGAGGACCTAGCGACCCCTGACCGACCTAAGGACTGTTCATGGATTACGAGAATGGATAAAGCGACTTGTCTACGAATCCTGCTGCGGGTATTCGTAGTGTTAATAGGCTTAATTATGTTGTTGGTTATTTTGTATCAAGCCGGAATCAGACCATGGAGCCTAACGCATGTGAAAGTCTCCCACGGGAGATCCAAGTATGCGAACATGACCTGCTGGGACATCACACGAAAGAACATCTTCATGCCATGGAACCAAAGTGAGAACATTCAAAATCAGACTTTTGCTTGGAACCGAGTGAGAAAAGCAGGCTACCGAGCCTGGAGGAAAAAGCTGAACAACATGCCTGAATGGTACACAGCTGTTGAGGCTGAAAACCTGACCGGCGTGTCCTGGACTATCACTGATCTGTTGGTTTTGCGGGATGGGTTTGTTGTTTGGATAGCAATCTTAGAACAATATGTTAAAAGATCAATGAGATGTAACTGGATCCAGCTGACCAAGCAACCCCCTGAATGGCAATGTGATCGTGCCCGTCGACCTCTACCAGGGCTGGCACATCAAGGTTACTGGGATATGGAGGTTATCCATCCCGCACAGCCTAAAGAAGAAGAGGACACTTGCCAAGCAATTCTCACTCGTTGGGAGTTTTGGGGCAACCTGCATATGGATTGTGACCAAATCTCTCATCCCAACAAAAGAAACCGCACTGAAGGAAATCAAAGCTTAACCAAAGTTAAAACTATTCACACTGTCAAGTACAAAAAAGTGCTTAAACCCAACGCGACCAACCCAAGACACAAAGTACGACCCACAGGGGGAACAACCCGTCAGTGGTACACTGGTGCACCACCCACTCCCGATGATTTAGCTGGAGGAGTATTAGGCATGGGCCCAGTGGTGAGACAGTATGTATACCCCAAATATGACATAGCAAAGGCACAGGCCTACATGGAATATTGTAAAGAAAATAAATTAAAGAAACTACCAATCTGCTATTGGAACCTGTATGGTGAGTGCAAATCTCAATATTACTTACCAATGACGCCAGTTTGGAATCAGAAATATTATTATTGGAATTGGGCAGCTATATTTCATCCTGCAAATGCTTGGCACGAAAATTGGTTAAATATAACATTACCATGGGTTTGGATAGTCCCAGAGTTACCCCATTTTGAAGGTGATTTTGTAGAAGGGCACTCTAGACTTCACACGGGCTTAATGGGGCCATATTATTCCGACATGTTCGTACAAAAACTGCCTAGACCAGATGAACTCCTTAATGCACCGAAAGGTGACTTTGACAAAATTGACAAATGTGTAGCTGAACGAATTTTCCTTAGTCTCAATAACTCAGTGTGGGAAAGTAAGGGAGCATCCCCAAGATGCAAGCTGTGGGAGACTGAGGTAGTTGTCATGTCTACGTGGCGTTACGATTGTACCACTCTGCGAAAGGCACAAACAGTTAAAATATTGCTCCAAGCCTGGCATGAATACCATAAGAGGGATAAAACAAACCTGGTGGGGGTTTCAGGAAGAAGAAATGAAAGAAGGGTAGTCCCATGCTTGTACCAGCCAAATAATTATTGGATTAGATATCAGTTTTTAGCTACTGTGTATTCCAAAGAACAAGATATATGGGCGACTGCTATATATCGCCCTGACAGGTATGTTAGTCCTAGGCCATGGAAAATGATCTGTAATGAACAACATTGTGATCAGTTTGGCTCGAAGACCCTGTTATGAGCTGCCCGGATGGGAAAGCTATTGTGACGCTTACTATGCAGGAGAATACTCAACCCACGCTTCAGAGGTGGTCTGGAAGAAGTATGGTAAAATATGGAGAAGGTCAGTGCCTGACGATACAACTTGTACTAATATTATATTGGGACATAAGTTGAAAACTAGAAAACACATGCAAGGAGTAATAATCCCCTTTGTATCAGACTCCATGATTGCTCTAGCCGAAGGCCATGCAGCAAGGCGCCGCATGTGCCTCGGGGACGAGATACATGGATATGAATGGGTAGGACCAAACCAAATCTATTCCAACCTAACTTGTCAGTATCCAGAAGAAAGCTGGAAAGAATGTGGTGACAAAGAGAATCTGCATAGCTGCGCATGGTATGAGACTGTTAGTTACACCGTAGGCCGCAAAGTTAAAGAAGCCATACATGGTGTTGGAGAAGTGATCAAGGAAGGAGGAAATATAGTTGAAGGATGGATGTTTGAACTGTTCCTTCAGATCTGGCCTTATTTGGTAAGCTTAGTTGGCATAATCTTAGTCTTAAATGATGAGGCAGCAATGCCGAAAGGTGGAGAGGAAGTGGAAAAAAGACAGTCTGCAGGTCTCTTTTGAGATGGTAAAAGAGAGCTGGCGCCGATATCAGAAAGCAGTGAAAACTGCTAAATCACAATACTTCTCTGATATCATTGCTGCAAACTCTCGTAACCCTCGAGTTCTGTTCTCCACCCTAAACTCTGTTCTCCACCTCACTGAACAATCACCCATGGAAGCCTCGACTGAGCTGTGCGAGAACTTCCAACATTTCTTTTTAGATAAAATCGCAACCACCAGGGCTCTCATTTCTCCTCCATCTCACGATCCATCCATCCCACCTCAATCTGTTGCTGTGTTTGAACATTTTGAACCAGTCTCTCTGTCCTCTCTAGAGCAGGTCATGTGCAGCCTGAAACCATCTGGCTCCCCCTTCGATGTGGTCCCCCCTCGGCTTCTAAAGGAGGTTTTTCACACTCTAGGTCCCTCCATTCTCTCGATTGTAAATAGCAGTCTATCCTCGGGTGTGGTGCCAAAATCATTAAAACATGCTGCTGTTCAACCCCTCCTGAAAAAACCAAACCTCGACCCGTCAGTATTATCCAATTTCAGGCCTGTCTCCAGACTCCCATTTGTTTCTAAACTTCTAGAGAAAATAGTTGAGTCCCAACTAAAGTGCTTCCTGGAGGATCACGCTATCCCCGAGCTATTCCAGTCTGGCTTCAAATCCCTCCACAGCACTGAGACTGCCCTACTGAAGGTTTTTAACGACATCTTTCTATCCACAGATACTGGTGACTCTGTGCTGCTTGTCCTATTGGACCTCACATCCGCTTTTGACACCATCGACCATGAGATCCTCATTGCTAGGTTGGAGCAGTGGGTGGGCATCTCAGGATCAGCCCTAAACTGGTTCAGATCCTACCTCTCTGACAGGTCTTTTTGTGTGTCCATCAATGATTTTACTTCTGCAGTGGCGGCTCTTAAATGGGGGGTTCCGCAGGGGTCCATCCTGGGTCCTCTCTTGTTCTCCTTATACCTGCTGCCACTCGGTGCTATTTTCCGGAAACACAATATACCTTTCCACTTCTACGCTGATGACTGTCAAATCTACTTCCCCCTAAGACAAAATGGTACAGGCTCTATTCAACCTCTGCTCGACTGCCTGGCTGACATCAGGGACTGGATGGCTTTAAATTTCTTAAGCTTCAATGATAAGAAGTCTGAAGCCATATTGTTCCTTCCCAATGACACAACCTCAAACCACTGCATTGACCTGTCTGCTCTACCCCTGTCCGAAAAACAAAAAGTCAAAAATCTGGGAGTGATAATGGATCCTTCCATGAAACTCAACAGTCATGTAAACATGATCGTCAAATCCTGTTTTTTCCAGCTGAGGCGTCTGTCTAAGCTGAAGCCCATATTATCCAAAAAGCACCTGGAGACAGTGATTCACGCATTCATTACATCTAGGCTTGATTACTGCAATTCACTTCTGTTTGGCGTCAGTCAAGCCACCATTGCACGATTACAACTGGTTCAGAACGCAGCTGCCCGATTTTTAACCAGCACACGCAAAAGAGAGCACATTACACCAGTCTTGGCCTCCCTTCACTGGCTACCGGTTCATCTTCGAATCCAATTCAAAATTCTCATGTATGTCTACAAATCGCTGAACAGTCTCGCCCCCGCCTATCTCTCGGATCTGATACACCCATATGTCCCTCCACGTGCTTTGAGGTCAGAGGATCAGGTACTCTTAATAGTTCCAGAAACTCGCCTTAAGCGCAGGGGTGACAGGGCGTTCTCTGTAGCAGGCCCAAGACTCTGGAACGAGTTACCGCTGCTCATCAAACAGGCCCCCTCCCTCTCGGTTTTCAAATCCCGGTTAAAAACTCACTACTACTCCATTGCTTTCAATGCCAGCTGATTTGTATTGGATCGTTTGATTTATGATCTGCAATGTTTTTATGTTTTTCGTGTTGTACTTCATTGTCTGTGTTGCCTGTTGCGTGTTTGTTTGTCCAGCACTTTGGTGTGGACTTGTTCCTGTTTAAAGTGCTTTATAAATAAAATGGTATGGTATGGTATGGTATAATCCTTGTTGCCTTAGTAGGGCGTGTAGCCCTACAGGAGTGTCTCAAAGCCATGGCCCGCAAAGGGGGGAGGAGCCTTAGGCCACTCCCACCAGAACCGGGCGCTGGCTCAGAATAAAGGGCCAGAGCCACAAGGAAACAGTCACTCTTCAGCGCTGAAGCAGCAGAGAGCGGTACCCAAGAGAACTCACATCAAGAGCAATTAAGAACTAACAGATAACCAGCTATCCAACAAAAAGCACTAGGGAACAGAATGCAGACACCACCTTGTGCCTTGGCCACGGTAATTATATACTTTTATTGGATAAACGCTTTTACAACCTCAGATAAGATCGTTGTGACAACTAAAGACGGAGACATTATTCTCTGCCACTGTGAAGAACAGGTTTATGAGTTAAAGAGAATTGAAGAGCTTAAAGGAACACCTTGTGGAGAAAAGTGTAAAACTCAGGTTGTAAAAGGCAAGGGTAAAGACAGAGGCCTCAGTGTTGCATATAGAGAGTACGGATATTCAAACACTTCTGGAATAGTGTTGCCTGGCTACTGTGATTAGAAAACCAAGATAACAGCCCAACAGAGAAAACAGCTAGAAAAGTGGGAGAGACAAATCACTCAACATTATTGTGGGATTTTAAGAAGAAAAACCCATATCACATATTACTGGTTTAGGAAAATATCAATCTGAATCATGACCACCGAGGAAAGCCAGGCAACTACTAGTCAGTCAGAAGTGAGTCCGTACACATGGGAATCAGGTACTACTGTGGTACCAAGCCCCAAACTTTGGCCTCCTTGCCCGGCCTATTTTAAAGGGAGCTCGGTAGAATATTTTCTGATTATGACAGCATGGATGTGCTACTGCCATACCGGGGAATGGGGCAGGGGAAAGCTTAGCACTTTCATTACTTTCACTTTCATTAGCACTTTGAGATTTTTATTAATGAAAAGTGCGGTATAAATTGAATTTATTATTATTATTATGTGAATCCCTGTGGCCCTACAGGCCTATGCTAAGATGGTTGTGACCCATGTAATACTCAAAAGAGCTGAAATTATGCCACATTTGTTTGTCGTCTACTTGCTGGGAAGAGTGAATCCTTCGTTTCGACAGGGAGTGGTAATCTCGGCCTGGTTGATGGTAGATACTGTTGTGGTAGCCCTTGAGTGTGCAGCTGGGCTTACTCCCCTACTCATCCCCCGTACCAACTGTGGAAACACGGCTGGTAGAATTGTGACAGTGGTGATGGAAGCGACCATCGCCATAACAGTGGTGGCACACCTGCTTTATCAGACTCTATCTCTGCGACCCCAGAACAGATACCGTTGGTCCCTAAAGTTGGCTATTTTGATTGGATGGGGCCTGGTGTGGGGAGTCTGCTCCGTGCTTTACTGGGTCAGTCTCTGCACCACGGTGCCTATCGTGGCCTGGATGATGACTTATGGGGCCATTTTCAAGCTCACCCGTAGACCGCTCCCTGTTGCACCAGAGGCAAGCGGAGATCGTGGAATCTCCATAGATTTTATGATTTTATTTTTCCTCCTGTGAAGCACTTTGTGACTCTCATGTCTGGGAAATGTGCTATATAAATAAAAATTACTTACTTACTTACTTAGATCGAGACATCTGAATTCCTGGCAGATGCAAGAACCTAATCAGTATAACCAACACTGCTTGAAACCCCCTGCTCATGCTAATTTTAATTTTTATTCTTTTATTTTATCATTTTTATTATTGTTTCTTTTTGTCATAATTATGGAATGTTTTGAACTCCGCCTCATCTCTTCGAGAAATGCTCAATGGTAGACGCCGAAGGCGCAAGGTCCAGGCTGGATCCCAAGGCCCGTGCAAACGTAGTTGAGTGTTTCAAGAGGCGATGAGGTCTAAGAGTATTGTTGTGTATTCCTACTTTAAAAAAAAAATAAAAATAAAAATCTGCATTTCTATGCAAAGAAAAAAAAAATTACGAAAAGGAGAAGAGATGATTGTTTGAACATTGAAATGTTGAATCACATTTGTTTCCAAATGTAAAATGCAAATATTATGGAACAAGTCCTGTCACATCCCTTATTGCTGTTACAGGAGCCTGATGTGCCTTGCTGTTTCTGTCACCGTGGATTGACGGAAACCAAATACCTTTGGGCTGTTGGGTCGTTCTGGTGGTGCCACAGATGTCATTCCAATGTGGTGGCTAAGGCTGTAGTGAACGGAATCCTGGTTCTGGATGAACCAGACAGCCTACCCAAAGTGCCAGTAGAGGTGTGCGTGGCCACTGAGAGCACCTGTAAAGTCATCTGGACCTCGGCGCTGAGGGCTGCACCCTATCTGGCGATAGGGGCAATTCCAGCAGGTGCCACATACCACCCGGTGGTAGCCAAGACGTGGGAACATCTTGACAATGGAACCAGGTTCGTGGCCATTCATCTGTACACAGGGTCGGCCTTGGTCTATGGCCCAGCCTTTGAGGTCACACAAGATCCACCAGAACCTGTGTCGACGGGGGTGTCTGCCTCGTTAGACACGGGCATGGGAGCCAATCCCTCTATGGTCCCAATGCCTGGGGTGACCGAAATCCAAGGCCAAGCTACAAGTTCACAAGAGATCAACTTGGCTCCATCCCTAGTGGTAGCGATTCCACACCAGAGCCCAACAGCAACTCCCCTCCGTCCTGAATCCCCTGAAGCTCAATCTGAAACCGAGCCTATGGATGTGGCTTCTCCTAATCAACCCATCCTTGTTCTTGAGTGCCCAGAATGCCCAGAAATGTGCGTATTTGAGTCACTGAACCGCTACCTGAAACACTTTGGGAGCAGCAAATTGGGTCCATCGAGCTCCACCGGGTCCATAGACACTGATTCCTTTGACCCAACCAGTCCTGAAGGGTCAATCCCCCCTAACGTGCTGTTAATGGAGGGATTCAACCTAGGCCCACAGTCCCCAGACGAGTCATCCACGGCCATCCAAGCGCTTCGAGAACAACCACAACAAGTGCCGGATGCTTCTGAATATATGCAATCAGATGAAAGATGGTCCGGAATCGAGCCAGTCACTCCTGTGGGGTCTCCCATGATTGATGATATCTCGGACCCTATGTTCACTGTGACCATTGTCCCCTCACCTGCGCAGAGCCCAGCTCCTGTTCCAGTGGAGGATCAAGATGGAGTCCGTGCATCAGGAATCGAACGAATGCCCACACCCTCGTTGGAGGAGCCAGAAGGAGACTACGAGCTGAAGGTGTTGAATTCCTGGGACGCAGCTGAGGATGAGAATTGCAACATGGGACCAGGCGACACAGAGGATCCTGAAACTGATCCAGAGTCTCAGAGTGACCTGGACTATGATGAAGACGATGATGTTCTGACCGGGGAGGCGATTGATGAAAACAAGGACTGGCTTAAGGTTCAATAAAAAGGTTGTAGGTTTTGATTCCAAAGAGGGGGTGTCAAGAAGAGTGGGTTTATTGTGGACTCAAAACCATGACAACACATTTAATATAAGCAACTCATACAAAGATGTATTCCATGCATGTCCGGGTTTGCTCTGATGTTAGGAATGTTTGAACAGAGAGGGCCTTATGTAAACAACCCACCACAAGCAGACAGGGCCTCATGCAAAAAACAAGCAGACAAGGGCCTCTTGCAGATAATAAACAAATAGGTCCTCATGCAAAGCAACCCAGGATAGGCGAACAAGCACAGTAAACAGCTCAGCTCTGCACATATTCAGGCACGCACAGAGCAAGCACAGGGAGCCACAGTAAGTCACCAATAGTAAACACACATTCACACACGAGCAGAGAACAGAAGGGAAAGACCTGATGTAAAAGACCTGTTCTAACTTTAATATGCTTTTATCTGAACGTGGTTTAACCTTGATTGGTTTTAATAGTAACATGTTCTAATCAATACGATCATGAGATATATGATTTTTACCAGTAATCATGGTAGATGTGTTTTATCTAATATAATCAAGTGAAATATGGTTTTAACCAATATAATCATTTAATGTGATTTTATTATGATAGAGTAAATCATTTTTATAATAGCAATTGTAATAATGTGTTACTATGTTTCAAAGATGGTTTTGTGACAAAAGTGGTCTCTTGCAAAACACACATGTTGAAAAGTATAACTTGTGATCACTTTACTGGAAAAAGTGAAGTAAACTAACTGACCAGAATTGTGTCATCCTGTTTGCCCTCATGACTCACCCGGCCTCGAGCAAAGAACAAATTCATTTCCTAATAAGGGAACATGTAGCTTCAAGCAGAAATAGAGCAGAACAACAAGTTTGCCTAGAAACTGACAAAGCCTGCAGACCTAGCCAATCACAGACCTGCTATTCCCCCCCTCCTAGGGAGGGGGTGTGGCCAAGATTTCTATTTAACCGCCCTGTTACGACAGGACGAGGCTGTCTATCATGATGCTGTCGAGGGGCTGTACATCAGTCATCGAGTAGCTGGAGCTGACCTGCTCCACTGAAGACCCCGGCGTGGTTCAGATCGACTCCGTGCTGACAGGGGAAGCAAGCGTCCTGGGGAGAGACTTCTTTTCTTCCTTTCTCAAGCTTTGAGGAAGGACTGGATAGTTTTTACCCAGACAGCCAGGACGACGCAAAACTTGTTTCTTCAGATCAGACCAGCAGGGAGTCAGAGGTGAGCTTCAGTCCCCAGGGACTGGAGTAACTGCTTCAGGTTTTCCCTCTCGGTCCCCAGGGACTTTGAGGAGAAAAGGGATGCCTGCAAGACACCTTACTGGACCCGGTTTTCAGCTAGATTTAAATCAAATTAGGCTAAATGCGGACAGAGCTATAGCTAACAGGGAGTTTAATTATTTTAGCGTCTTATTTGCTCGAGGTTGCCTGAGGATATTAAGGGCTTTGGGGAGATACATCCACTGGGTAAGATTTTAAGTAAAACTCTAAACCCTGATCCCTAAGGTCAGGCGAGACGTGTGATTGCAATAGACCACTCTAACTCTGATTCTTAAAATCAGATGAGATGGAAATGTGAGAGTGTACTCTAAACTCTAGCTCATAAAGCTGGATGAGGAATTTTCTTATGATTAAGAGCTCTAATTCTGGTCCATAAGACTGGATGGGTATTGGAAGTGTTAACTGTGTGACATCAATGAGACGACCCTCCGAACCTCTCCAGCCTGGACTCCTGAAAAGAACCTCCTCAAGGACTCCATGCAGAGCGAGCAACTCAACATCGAGTCTGAAGATTGTTTGGGGAATTAATATTTTTCCTTTACTTATAATCATAATAATTAACTGTACTGTTAAGCTGTATCGCTGATCCTTCCCTGCAAAATAATTGATTAAAATAAACAAAACGTAAAATTCTTGACTTTTATTCATCACCCACTTGTCCAAGGAAATGTAAGTTTGGTTCACAAAGATAACATCAACTTTATTAGGAGGATTTTAAAGGTTAAACATTAGCACAAAGGTTATATTAAAACAACACCCCAGGGTCAAACCTTCTGGATCCTAAAACTTACTGGGTCAGTAACAATAGCCAGCTTGAACAAAGGGGAAGCTTCCGTTAACACGAGTTGCCTTGTGCTAGCCTCTCCGGTCCCTGGCAGCTAAGGTGGAGAGAGGCACCAGGTGTAAAAAGTGGGTGTGGCTCGCGGATGCTAGGAAGTGAATTTGCCCAGATGAATTCCCCTATTAACAGCCTTTAGTCGGAACAGTCCCACAAAGTTACAGGTAATACCCAAACTCCGGGACCGGTTCAATAGACCCTGTTGGCAGGTGGGCTGCGGTGAGGGCGTGTCACGCACCTTGTGACTACCTCGCTGATTATCAGAAAAGCGAACAATACATATGTATACATATATATACATACATATATATATATACATATATATATATATATATATATATATATATATATACATATATATAATATATATA
>JBBPBX010013861.1:0-16571 GCA_038048925.1 Garcialebias charrua | reverse complement strand
AAAAAAAAAAAAAAAAAATAGCTAGATACCCACTGTAATGCTGGCCCTCTAATACCATGTTTATTCAAATTTTGAAGGAGAATAGTGTGGTCAATGGTATTGAATGCTTTTTTTCATTCAACAAAATACATGTACTAACACAATATTGTCCTATCGATTCCATGAGAGCCACTGATGTAGAGGTTTTTGCTCTAAACCCATACTGACTGCTGCTTAGAATACACATTTTGTTTAGCAATGAAAAAAATCAATTATAAAAGTTATGCATAACATTTGACCTCTATGACCATGGTCTCTCTTGTGAATTCATTCATTCAATCTTTATTTAAACAGATAAATCACATTGAGCCTCGAAGACTCATTTACAAGTGAGATCTGTTGGACAGAGTGGTGAAAAATAACACATTGGGTTTGGAGACAAAAAAAATCCTAACACATTTTTGACCTCTGTTTGAAGGTCAAAAATGTGGTAATGAAAAAAAATCTTGCACACAAGCACATAATGACGCCGACATTACGCAGAGAGGGTGCGGTGGGGACTCATAGGCGGTGAGCAGCCAGCCCGCAGAGGCACTGCAGAGTTCAGATAAAAACACTCAGTTCATATACAGTAGTTCCCTCTGGAAAGATCAGTGCACACTCGAGGGGTGGGGTGGGGTGCTGCCGAGGACGGCCAGAGGCAAATCCAGAGTCCTGAAATGATGACAGAATGTTTATTCAGCTGGGCTCCTCTGAAAAGTCCATGGAATTCTTCAGTAGAAGGTTTGGGAGGGTGAGAGCATCAACTTTACAAAACTTCTCAGGCGTGTTGAGATAAGGGGGAGCCGAATGTCAGATAAACACGATTGTTTTGGGAACAGGCAGAACTTCAATGACATCTACCTTCAGTCTGTGTCAGCCCACTCGCTTCCGAAATGTCCAAATTAAAATGGCCATACCAATGGAACGTGCCTGAGAAAATCCCCGAGATCTAATCCATTCAGCCAAAAGTCTGGGTTCTCGAGACATGAACCAAGCCATCATGTAATGCAGGCAGCCTGACCAGGTCCAGATTTGCTGCTGAAGTCTTCCTTGTGTGTTGATAGACCAGGAACCAGCCAAATCCAAAAAGCAGGAACCAGTTATCATAAATCCAATTAAATACTGTATCATCCTTAAGATCCACAGATGACAGCAGAGATAGACACATCATCAAGTCTTCCAAGTCGATGAGATATCCAGCTGTGTACATGCCAACAGGGCAAATCGGCTCGCCTACAGCCTGTCTTCTTGTTGAAGAAATGTTATCAGTTGTGTTGTGTTGAGGGACCAACTGACCAAATTGAAGTCCATAGTTATGATTCGGAAGATTTTGCAGAAGAGAGGCTCTCAGACAGTTTCACAGACAAGACAAAGAAAAAGCAAAGCGGAGACCGAGACGTCCGCCCTTGAGAAGAGCAAGTGTTGAATGATGGCGCGGCCCTAAAGCTCTGTCGTATATATGTTAAACTTATAAACTGTTATTCACTAAAATGCAAATAAAAGAGAAATAGAAATACTTTGCCTTTTCTGTAAACATACTACCAATGATACCAGACTGCATATAAATAGAAAAATATTTTAACAATTTTTTATATAGGTTGGTCTGCAACAGGCAGACTGGCAATAAACCACAACACTGTCACATTCAACGAGACGTAATATATAAATAATATATATACCGTATATATAAATCAGATACTTACGATTCCACACGTTTAACTTTGCTCCTGTAATGGAGACAAAACAATAAACAGGTGATCACATAAAGAAACAGGAAGGTCCAACATGTACCTGTATACTGAACAGCATGATTATTGCACAGGTGGGCCTTAGGCTGACAACAAAAAAAGGCCACTCTAAAATGTGCAGTTTTACTGTATTGAGGGTCAGAAAGGCGGTCAGTATCTGGTGTGGCCACCATTTGCCCCACGCAGTACAACACAACTCCTTTGCATACATTTTTTTTTCATTCAACCTTTATACAGGCTAGTCTCATTGAGCCACGAGGACTCATTTACATGAGGGACCTCGAGTTGAGCGTGCGATTAAGGACGCATGCCAGCGACACCGTTTGCGGTGGTTCGGTCATGTTAAACGAAGTGAAAACAGTGCTATACTGTACTTGCTATTGCAAACCTTGAAGTACCTGGCACCCGTCCCAAAGGCCGTCTGAAAAAGACCTGGGCGCAAACGATTCAACAAGATCTGAAAGCATTGAACCTCAATGAACTGGACGCAACTGACCGCCTAATCTTGATTCAAACACTTGGCGACAAAGAAGTAACGTCCCACCCCGGAATCGGGGAAACTGACGATAAACGAAGATAGATGGATAGATAGACCTGGAGTTGATCAGGTTGTTGAATGTGGCTGTGGAATGTTGGCCCACTCTTCTTCAATGGCTGCAAAGTTGCTGGATAGTCCGGAACTGGAACACGCCATTGTATCCACAGCATCCTAAACATACTCAATGGGTGACATGTCCGGTGAGTATGGTGGCCACGCAAGAACTGGGATGTTTTCAGCTTCCAGGAAGTACACAGATCCTTGCAACATGGGGCCGTTCATTGACACTGCAACATGAGGTGACGGTCGAGGATGAATGACTCAACAATGACCCTCGGGATCATGTCACTGTATCTCTGTGCGTTCAAAATGCCATCATTGAAACATACCTGTTTGTTATCAACAACACGTCTGCACAAGCCATAACCCAACCACCACCATGGGCTACTCCATTCACCATGCTGACATCAGCAAACAGATCACCCACATGATGCCAGTCTGTCATCCGTGAAAACACCTCTCCAACGTCCCATACGCAATCTAATGCAAGCATCTGCTCACTCAAGTCGATTACAACGAGCAGCAGTCAGGTGGAGACTGATGAGGATGAGCAGCAGGGGAGCTTCCCTACGACGGTCTCTGACAGTTTATGTAGAAAGAAACCGATGGTCGCAGCAGCTGTCCAGGTGGCTGGTGTCAGATGACCTTGGAGGTGAACATACTGGATGTGGAGGTCCTGAGCTGGTGTGGTGATGCGTGATCTGCTGTTGTGAGACCAGTTGGATGTACAGTACTACCAAATTCTCGGAAGTTCAAGTTTCTTTATTATTCTCATCACATGTGGTACATGAGGTGGAACGAAACTGTGTACCCAAGGTCCCATGCCCAAAAATATCAAAAATATAAAGTATAAAAAGAAACAGTATACTGTACAATGATCTACGGTATACACTAAACACTAATAATGTAAAATAATATGGTATATTAATCAACAGCATGAGATCAGCAGCACAGACACGTCACATATCACCAATTAAAGTGGCATTACTGTACAGTGATTTGTCTGGCTGGGGATTCATGAGTCCAACAGCCTCAGGGTAGAAGCTGTTCCTCAGTCTAGCGGTTCTACAATTAATGCTCCTCAACCTCTTGCGTGAAGGGAGCAGGGCAAAAAGTGTGTGTGCTGGGTGAGTGGGGTCCTTCATGATGCAGGTGGAGGTGCAGATGTCTGTGATGGTGGGGAGACTGACTCAAACATCTTCTGTGCAGCCTTCACCACGCTCTGCAGAGCTTTTCTTTCTGCAGCTGTGCAGCCTCCATGCCACACGTGGATGCTGGAGCACAGGATGCTCTCCACTGCACACATGTAGGAAGAGGTGAGGACAGCCGCCTGAGGAAGTAGTCTCTGAAACAAATCTGGAGACGACTTATGGTGGAGAAATGAACATTGAGTTCATGGGCAACAGCTCTGGTGGACAGTCCTGCAGCCAACATGCCAACTCCACGCTCCCTCAAAACTTGTGACTTCTGTGGCTACATGCTGTGTGAGAAAACTGCACCTTTAGAGTGGCCTTTTATTGTGGTCGGGAGTGGCCTTTTATTGTGGTCGGCCTAAGGCTGTGCACCTTTTTGTGTACCGTAAACACCGGTGTATAATACGCACTTTTATTGCTCCTTTGAATGTCCTGCGTATTATACACAGAAGCGTATTATCTACAGATTTTTTCCCATATTTTTAGACCCATTTTTGGCTCTGATTCACTGTTTTTCATTTTGGCCTAAAAATGGTGCAGTACCAGTTTCGGCCGCTATGGGCGCTAATGCACCCTGTAGTCTGTTTACCTGCAGACTGTACCTGGAGGCGTATCCTGGCGCCATCTAGTGGCCATAAAAAAGACTGTCACGGCAGCGCGTATTATACACCGAAGCGTATTATCTACCGATTTTTCTGATTTATTTCCAAATATTGGACAAAGCGTATTATACACCGGAGCGTATTATACACCGGTGTTTACGGTACGTAGAAAACGTCTTAGATCTTTGGGCTCAAATGAGAAATGGGAGTAAAAACAAAAGTTGTGTATATACTTTTGTTCAGTGCTCATAATAAAAACAGACCAAACTTCATGAAGGGGCGAAGAGCTCAGAGAGAGCTTCTCAATCACGTCTGTCACTCCTCTGGAGTCAAACATCTCAACGATGATCTGGTGAAAGTCAAGAACATAGACGACTTAGTGAGACTTTCTCTGAAAATGATCTGTCCAAGTTTGAGACCAGAAATGATCTACTTCCTGTCTAATGTGTTTATCATAAATAAGGATGATTTTCCCAGAGGGTGTTTGGACTTCACTAAAGGAACCGATGAGCTCAGAACATCACTTATATCATCGTCAGAAAAAATACAATCAAACTCGATAAGAAAACCTAAAGTTGATGATGAATATTTGTTGTTTGCTTCATAAAAAAATCTTACAAGAAAATATTTTTAAAGTTCTTTTCAGAGCCTTTTGTTTTTCTTCTGAGTCTTGGTGACTGGAGCCTTGAATATGATGGAACAGGCGGTAACGCCGATGTCCCGTCGCTAGAGGATTTGTAGTTTTGGAGACGAGTGTCATTCTAGACTAGAATTGATCAGGGAGTTCAAGTAAACCTTAATGTTGTTGGTGAGAAATATTCAAGAGGACAGAAGAACTGAGGACGAGGCAGTGAAGAGCACAGAGTCAACTTATCCACCACCAGGCGCAATGTTGAAACCAGGGAGGGGCCCAATGAGGGCGATGGCCCCCACAATCGTTTGAGAAACTTTAAACTTACATCAAAACTAGAATATTTTCCTCAAAAGATCAAAGATTTTATTTTTGGATGGATGTCTCTCTCTTAACCCTTGACCTCTCAACCTCTCTCTCGACCCTTGACCTCTCTCCATCTCTCTCAACCCCTGAACCTCTCTCCCTCTCGCTCTCTCTCAACCTCTCTCTCGACCCTTGACCTCTCGCCATTTCTCTCTCTCGACCTCTCTCCATCTCTCTCAACCCTTGAACCTCTCTCCCTCTCTCGACCCCTCTCCAACTCTCTACCCTTGACCTCTCTCTTGACATTTCTCTTTCAACCTCTCTCTCGACCCTTGACCTCTCGCCATTTCTCTCTCTCGACCTCTCTCCATCTCTCTACCCTTGACTTCTCTCTCTCTACCCTTGACTTCTCTCTCTCTACCCTTGACCTCTCGCCATCTCTCTCGACCTCTCCATCTCTCTACCCTTAACTTCTCTCTCAGCATTTCTTTCAACCTCTCTCTCTCATCTCTCTACCCTTGACCTATCTCTCTCAACCTCTCCCTCTCTACCCTTGACCTATCTCTCTCTCTCTACCCTTAACTCCTCCCTCTCTCAACCTCTCTCGACCCTTGACCTCTCTCCATCTCTCTCGACCTCTCTACCCCCTCGACTTCTCTCTCAACCTCTCTTGACCTTTCTCTTTCAACCTCTCTCTCGACCCCCTCTCTCTTGACCCTTGACCTCTCTCTTTCTCAACCTCTCTCTTGACCTCTCTCTCGACCCTTGACCTCTCTCGACCTCTCTCGACCCTTGACCTCTCTACCCCTCTCTCACTCGACTTCACTCTTACCTCTCTCAACCTTTTCTCTCTCTCTTTACCTCTCTCGACCTTCTCTCTCTTTCTATCAACCTCTCGACCTCCCTCTCTCTCAATCTCCCTCTCTCTCTACCCTTGACCTCTCTCTTTCAACCTCTCTCTCGACCCTTGACCTCTCAACCTCTCTCTCTCTACCCCTCGACCTCTCTCTCTCTCTCTCGACCTTTCTCTTTCAACCTCTCTTGATCTCTCTTAACCCTTGACCTCTCAACCTCTCTCGACCCTTGACCTCCATCTCTCTCTCTCGATGGCCATCTTGGATTTTAACGTGACAACCCAGTTTTGCGTTGTGTCTTTTCTTTCACCTGAACGCAGACACAAAATGAATTTGACAAGTTCTCCAGCTCACAAACAGATGGAAGGCATTTCCAAGGCCGCTCTTCGTTTCCCAACGGGGACAGAAACAAAACAACGTACGACGTTTGCTAAAATAAAAACAGTTTAAAACTGAACTTTAAAGCCACGTTATTCTGGTTAGACATCAACGGTCTGAACAACAAAATTAGACGAATGCCACAGTTTATTATCGATACCCTGTTGGCGAGCGGCAGGAAGTTGACGAAGTCGGCAACCGATGCCACTTCCGTCATTACCATCGTGACCAGCTGGACGGATGCTTCTGACACCTCCACACACAGCAGACGCTCCTCCAGAGGCACGAGCTCTGAAACAGGCTGACAAAACAGTTTGTATAAGTTTCTGCTTTGACAGATTTACAGTCGGCTTTGAAGGACTCACAACGTTGCTCCAGTTCATCAAACTTCTGTACATTTTCTCCTAAAAACACATCAGAGTCCATTTTAATACAATTTAACAAAGTTTTGAACCAGATTCTTCAGGGTTTCCTCACCTCAGTGAACCCAGGCTGCATGTCCTCGACGACCAAGTGAACTTTGAGCTTGCAGCCTTTGACAGAAACCGGACTTTCAGCGTGATGTTGGACGAAGCGGCAGCAGGCGTTCCAGCTGCTGAAATACACAAACGCCTGGAGCAGAGAGAGCAGAGCTGTGACCAAAACAACGATCAGCTGGTGTCGGTCCGTCAGCTCCTTACCCTCCTCTGCAGGGGGAGGACTAGAACGTTGTAGTACAGAGCGTGGAGGGTCTGTCTGGGGAAGTAGTGCCACACCAGACCGGCAACGTCCTCGTGTTTGTAGTTTCCTTCTGGCAAAGCCGTCAAGAGGATTGTGGAGAATGTTGAGCCCTGAGAAGCAGCTTCCTACAGCATGCAAGTTCCAACGTCATTAATAAACTCAACTTACTGCAGCATTTACTTTGCATCCACATAAAAACATCCGTTTACCTCAATATCGATCCTTCCTTTGACTATCCGATTATCTAGGGCTCAAGATAGAACGGACAGTTAATTGTTGTCAGTAAAATGAAGTTACGTTTTAATTCTTACCTGGGATGTTAAAAAAAGGACAGTTGGTTGGAAACACAAAGGGACTGGTCCTCATTGTGATCCAGAACGGTGGAGAGCTGCCATGAGGAACGCCAGACCTTGCCGTTGGGATGATCGCCCCATCGACGGCGTCCTGACAGTCTGGCAACGCTCGCTCTGCAAATTTTAGTGCTGCATGAACAGAAACAAAAACTGAGGCAATGATTGCGCACCCAGATGTTCTGTAAACCCAGATGTTCTGTAAACCCAGATGTTCTGTAAACCCAGATGTTTGAAAGAAGGGTTTACTTCTCCGCCCGCTCTGTGCGCTGTTTGTGCTCAGAAAGTTAATTTGAGTTTATTTTCAGAAACTTAAGTGTAAAATAAACAAATGTTCTTTATAAACAGTCAAGTGGGGTGGGGGGTGATCACCATTTTGGACCATGGATGACCCAAAATAGTGAGTGAAGTTCTAACAACTGTACAGCTGGCAGTCGCTAAAACCTAACCATAGGTTTGAAGATCCACTAATAAAGTTGATCAACATGTATGCAGATGATACCACTTTATATTCATTTAAAATTGCCCAATTTCTTTCTATTGATTATTAAATCAACTGAAGTATTTTTTTCTTTGAAAGCACTCGTCTTTGTCTTTAAAACTTTGCCAAGTTTTAAGAATGATTCTCCAAATGTCTACTTTTTGGTAGAAGTCATTTAATTTCATTTTCCTTTGTTTATTTCTATAGCGCTTTACACAACCACGGCGATGGTGACCAACGTGCTTAACAAAAACAGTAATTAACATGGCAACAAGTTAAAAGCAAGAAAAACACAACAAAATAACAAGAAAACCAGAAATGTCAGCATATATTTAAGTACTAAAAGCCTGTTGGAATAAAAACGTCTTAAGCTTTGATTTAAAAGGGCCAAGTTCAGTAACCTGACGTCAGTACAGCTTTGTGGCGTTTTGAGCACCAAAAAGAAAAATAACAGGATTTATTGCAGCCCAAGGTTTTTCGTATACTAAATGTTTCCCCGCCACACTGCAGTGTGCACATCCCAAACTCTCATCAACTCCCATTGTAACTGAGCTCAAAGTATTTTCTTTAAAACTGAATGAAGTGTCTTAACTTGTCATATCTGCAACATAAAAACTGTAGAAAAGTCAAATTAATCTGCGATGACTCGACACTTCTGCCACAAACTGTAATAATTTGTATGATTTTTGCACAGGAACAGCTTGAGGCTGAATTTTTGTCAGTGTTTCTGTCTGCTTGATTAGGTCATCTTTAAAGCTGCAGTATGTAGCTTTTTTTATGAACATATTTCTTCACTCTGTCACTACCTCCTGACAGACTGATGTTAGCCAGGTAATCTCTGAAAAAAAAAAAAAAAAATATTGTCCCCTTGCTTCTCCAGGTGGTAAATAAGCATTTCTAAAAAGAAAAGGTGACCCGCCATTTTCCAGCCAATAAAAACAGAGTTTGTAACCAGCCAATAAAAACAGAGCTTGAATTTGAATCAGCCAATAAAAACAGAGCTTGAATTTGAAATTCAACAGACCACAAGGGGGCAGAGCCACATATGGCTCTGAGGGGGAGGGATCAGAATGCTTTGCCTGTTGAAAATATTTCTAACTGCTGCAGTTCTACAGAAACTGCATACTGAACCTTTAAGGGATAGATATACAGATTTGTGGTTACCATGAAGACAATAATGAGCCACAGGCGGTAGTTCTCTCAAATTGCTCCTGGAGAATCCATAAACCAGAAGCTTCGGCCTGTCCTGCCCCCCTCCCAAGGACATCTGTGGTCTTATCAGAACCATGATGCTGATGGACATTGTACCATCTTATCAGAATTTTGGAACTTTCTGGTGTTTATGGACAACTCACCAGCTTTGTCAACCTCTACGCATAAATGTATTATGATGCTTTTGTACGCAACTGTTTTATGTTGCTTGCTGTGGTAGATTTTCTTGATGCCTTAGACCATGTCCTGTAAGGACACGGTGTGAGATCTTTTTTTATACCCCTCTCTCTCCTCATGTTTTCTCCCCCTTTTCTATCGCAATAAGGGCAGCGCGTCTTAGAAGCTGCAGCCCCCTGTACACATCCATCCATCTTTAGGACGGCCGTACAGAAAATAATTTTGTTGTACTTCACTGTGCAAGGACAATAAAGCATTCCGATTCTGATATGACAATATTAGGGGGTTAAAAACCACAAACCTCATTAATTCAATTTGAGGCATATCAACATTTAAATGGCCACACCTTTAAACCTTTTCAGATTGTCAGAACTCAAAATGCTCCTTAGGTGACTCGTTTCTGGTTTTTCTGTACCTGGACACATCTTCTGATCTTTGTTCTCTCTCCCCTTTCTCCCAAGTTTGTACATCGTAACACATTTTGTCACCTTAAGTTACAAAAGTGAGACCCAAACTAGAAAATTCCTGGCGAAACTTTGACAAGGACTACCACGTGGCGGCCATTTTTAAATTTAGATGGCATAAATACTTATGTTTTGATATGTGTATCTCATGGTAGGACGAGTTTGTTTGATGTCATACTGAGATTTGTTCAGGGACCTCTCCACTCGAGATCATGTGACCTCACTGTGAAGAGTTCTGTTTTTCATTGAGAAAAATTGCATCTTATTTTGCAAATTACGTTTCCATGGTAACTCAAAATGCCAATCAAAGTAACAGAGCGAGACGGTTGTTTTGGTATAACATTTGTGGGTTTACATGTTGCGGTTCAGGCCACATTAAAGTTGATTGAAGAGCAGGACCCTCTTCAGGTGGATTTCTTCTCGTTAGAGATTGGACTGCCCATCACCTCTGAAATGCATCTCCAGCTCTGCTATCGGTTGATTTAGATAGACATAACACCCACCACTCCCTAAAATAAAGACTTTCACTTTCTATTTCTCTCTTATGTTTTTTTTTCCTTTCTGTTGTTTGTTGTTCTACCATTGCTGTTCATCATTCTTTAGTTTGTAGCAGGTCGCTTTTGTAAATGAGCCCTCGAGGCTCAATGAGATTTACCTGACTAAATAAAGGTTGAATGAATATGGCTCTGCTCCCCCTTGCTCTGCTGAAATTCAAATTCAAGCTCTGTTTTTATTGGCTGGTTAAAAACTCTGTCACTGTGGCTTTTTAGAAATGCTTTTAGTAACACCTGGAGAAGCAAGGGGACTATAGTTTTTTTCAAAGATTACTTTGTCTAACATCAGTCTGTCAGGAGATAGTGACAGAGTGAAGAAATATGTTAAAAATATATTTTTAGAAAACTTACAGACTGCACTACAGAAACTGCAGACTGCACCTTTAAGTGTGTGCTCTTTCTCCCATTCTTTATTATATTTTCCCCATATTTCCTCCACTTATTGGAGCTCATTTTAACGTGGTCTTGTTACTCTAGACAAAGAATAAAGAACAAAGAATAGCAAGCCCAAACAAGCGACTTTACTTTCAAAACAAGCCCAATAAACCGATACGTCTGCACAGCTCAGGACGTGTCTCTGTTCCCCCCCACCCCCGCCATGGCAGGTTATGTAGGGGAAACACTGGTGGTGAGTATGATAATCACAGCCAGTTATGAATCTTAGTGCACCATGATAGACAGCATCCAACATCCGCAGGGTGCTTGTAGGAGCCTTCATGTAGATAATGTCACCGTAATCAATGGATGGAAGGAAAGTCACAGTTAAAAGGTGTTTTCTAACATTCAGTGTTAGACAGGATCCGTTTCTGAAAAAGAAACCTAGTTTAACTTTCAGTTTCTTTACTAGATTTTCCACATGGAGCTTAAAAAAGAGAGATGCGAATCGACCAGGATACCCAAATATTTATAGGAATCAACAAATTCAATAGGGACACCATTTGAGGATAAAATCAAAAGGAAGAACTGCTGGGACCAACTTCCTGTTTGAAAAAAAGCATCCCTTTGGTTTTATCAGCATTTAGGACAAGTTTGAGACGGAACAAATCTGACTGGATGATGTCAAAGGTGGATTGCAAAAGTTGGAGAGCCTTAGCAACTGTTTTAGCTCGACAATAAACAACTGTGTCATCAGCATAGAAATGTAAGGATGCATCAGGGATGCTTTGACCTACATTACATATGTAGATTATAAAGAGGATGGGTCCTAATACTGAACCTTGTGGTACACAAATGGAGTTATTGACGAGGATTTAAACCAAAAGAAAATGATCAAACAATGTTGGGCTTTCTCCGGTCAAATGATCATCTCAAACGTACCTTTTCCTCTCGTTTTTGTTTGCTCCGTCTCGCGGACGGTTGGCCTTTCTGTAATTTCGGAGTCCGGTTGTTTTCCGGTGGACTTCAGATTCAGGTTGTCCTGGACGCGTGATGAAACTTTCACCACTGTTTCTGAAGTTTTGGCGATGGTTCGTTGTGTTTGTGGAGGCTTCTCACTGGTTTCAGTTGGAGCTTTTGGAGCCCTCGGGTCTGGTCCTTCAGCCGCCTCTGCAGTTCCCCTTTCCGTCATCAGCTCCAGTTTGGCGTCTTTCTTCTGATCTTCAGCCCGTTGCTTCATTTCCGTGATGTCTGTTTTGAAACCTTCAGGGAGCAGAACAGAGTCTTCAACGGTGCTGTCTGAGGGTTCATGCTCGAGGGTCCCGGCAGGACCAGGCTGGTATTCTGAGGTCTTCTCTGGGGTTTCTTTGCTTGAATCGTCTGCGGCCTTCAGATCCGTTTGGGTTGAAGGTTTCAGAGAGTTCGTTTCAGTTTCCGAGGTGAAGGTGGTTGTTTCAGTGAGAATTTCTCTGCCGTCGTTTGATCCATCGACGGTCGTATTTAACGGCTGTCCCAACTTGGCTGTTCCTTTAGGAGCCTTTAAAGACCCGTTAGCATTTATTTTAGTGTTTATCTTTGTTGGTTTTTGTTTAAAGTTACCAGCATTAGGCCCGTCTGTTGGACACTTGGACTTCTTGGACCTAGAGAGCTCAGACGCTCGTTTTTTAGCCACATGGCCTCTTTTAGAGGTTTTGACAGCCTGCTGGGTTAAGTTGTGTTTAGCTTTGGAAACCATGTTTTTGACTTTGAGAAGTTTGCTTGTTGTGGTCTTTTTCAGCCTGGACGAAGCCGAACGTGTTTTAAGTGAAGGAACAGCATCAGTGGTTTGTGGTGCGAGGAGAGCAGACGGAGATTTTCTGTGGGAAAATATTCCAATTAAAGTCGGAGAAATTTCTATTTGACTCAAAAATGACATTTTTAGTAATAAATGTGTCACAACTCACTGCTTTGGAGATTTCCTCTGTTTCTTTGCAACTGTATCCTAAAGAAAAAAGTAACATTTTTGTTTAAGTGATTCAATGATAAGCCTTTTATGTGAATATTTTCCAGAGGCGATCAAACAGGAAACGGGAAGTGACGCTTACTTGTTCTGTGAGCACAGAGACGGACGCTCCTTTCAGCTCGAAGCTCTTCATCCTTCTCAGCTTCTCAGCATCATCTTCTTTGTCAAAACTCACGATGGCCTACGTGTGCACAGAACAAACAGCAGCTGACCTGAACACAGACTGACGCGGGTTTGTTCACATCAAAAGCTCTTCAGCTTGTATAGAGACAGAAATATCACCAGGGTTTCTTTTAAAAACAGTTTGTCGTCATTAAACGTTCTGAGGTATTTTCATGTCAGATTCAGTTTTGTTCTTTAAATCCCTCTGTGTGAAGAAGAACCGGAGGTTCGACCGATCAATCCCCTGGTCCTGACACCACAGGATCGTACAGACACGTTGGTTGAAATACCTCTTGTTTAGACTCCAACAGCCGAACAAAGTTGGTTTTTCCAAACGGCTCCACAGCAGCGACCACGTCGTCGTGACTGAAGGAGGTAAAGTGTCCTTTAAGCTTCACGGTGGTTGGAGGTGGAGGTTTCTCCTCATTGAAAAACATTCACAACAAAAATAAACACGTGATAAACAGGACAAAATGTTGCTGCTTTTAGAGACTGTTGGAAGTAAAATTATCTGCACGGATGTTTTAATACACAAAGATTTATTAACTTTGTATTTTCTCTCACCTGCAGTGTTTTATGTTTTGACCTTTGTACTGAACTCTGGTCACTGAGTGTTATTTTTATCGTGAGCTATAGAAATAACATTTATTTCATCCAAACGTCCATGTGCTGTGACAAAACGACAGAAACTTCCAACCAACCTGAGCTTCAGTAGAAGGAGCCGACGTTGTCCTTTTCTTTGTCGTACGAGAGGAGGAGTATGATGAAGAGGCAGCAGAGGACTTCAGCTTTTTTAGCTCCGCCAGAAAAATGGGGACAATAGTTTTAACCACCACTTTGAGTTTGGGCTGATCTAAAAGAGCCTGGAGAGCTACAAGACCAAAACAGTTTGTTTCATTTCAGTAAATGTCACCAATTTATGAGTTTATACAGTAGAAATAAATAAAGCATAATCAGCACTTCTTGGTCGTTTTTAAGAAGCTTTGCTAAAATTTATTTTTATTTTCCACAGCGTTACATTTAATTAGTTAGAACTGATCATTTCATCATTCTTGCTGTGAAAAGCTCAAACCTGAAGTTTTCAGCAGACGTTTAATCAGCCTTTTTGTTTTACTCGACTTCTGGCGTTTATGGGAGGACCTCTCAGTGGACAAGCGCCTCCTCGAGGACGGTTTCTTCTCGCCGCTTCTGGGAGGCGATAGTCTCTCGGGGCTCCTTGAACGCGATCGATAACGAGAGGACGGTGGGTAGTCGTAGTACGGAGAGAGAGAACGAGACCGAGACCTGGAAACACAAACAAGAACATTTGAACACAATCAAACCTTTCAAGCAACAAATCAAACAGGGATTCAGAAAGGATAGAAATATGTACAGCAGTCCCTCACCGTGGTTAGTTTTTCATGGACTCACTCCATCGCTGTTTTTCAAAATAAGATTGGACATGACACGCAATTGGCTGATTTATGGATGAGCCGCACGATCGGCATGGAGTTTTGATTTAAAATAAATGATTTTACATGATTTAGCACCTGTGTGCAGCCTCCTGCAGCTAATCACATGATCTCCACTTCTGCCACTTCAGAGCAGAGAAGTGGGCGTGGCCAAGAGTGTAGCAAGAGGCAGAGAGCTGAGATCATGACATGCGGTGCTCTTTTAGAGCGTCTAGCGACATTGTTTAGAATATCGCAAGAGTGTGGGAAGAGTTTAACATGACTTAATATCTATATAAATAATAAAATAAACTACTATGTACAACTTGTACTACTATTCCTACTTCGCAGTTTTCAACTTAGCGTGCGGCTTCAGGGTATGGATCCCTTGCAATAAACGAGGGACCACTGTACAAACCGGATTCCAAAAAAAATGGGACACTAAGCAAATTATGAATAAAAACTGAATGCAATGATGTGGAGGTGCCAACATCTAATATTTTATTCAGAATAGAACACAAATCACAGATCAAAAGTTTAAACTGAGAGAATGTATCATTTTAAGGGAAAAATATGTTGTTTCAAAATTTCATGGTGTCAACAAATCCCAAAAAAGTTGGGACAAGTCCATTTTTACCACTGTGTGGCATCCCCCCTTCTTCTTACAACACTCAACAGACGTCTGGGGACAGAGGAGACCAGTTTCTCAAGTTTAGAAATAGGAATGCTCTCCCATTCATGTCTAATACAGGCCTCTAACTGTTCAATCGTCTTGGGCCTTCTTTGTCGCACCTTCCTCTTTATGATGCGCCAAATGTTCTCTATAGGTGAAAGATCTGGACTGCAGGCTGGACATTTCAGTACCCGGATCCTTCTCCTACGTAGCCATGATGTTGTGATTGCTGCAGAATGTGGTCTGGCATTATCTTGTTGAAAAATGCAGGGTCTTCCCTGAAAGAGATGACGTCTAGATGGAGCATATGTTGTTCTAGAACCTGAACATAGTTCTCTGCATTAATGGTGCCTTTCCAGACATGCAAGCTGCCCATGCCACAAGCGCTCATGCAACCCCATACCATCAGTGATGCAGGCTTCTGAACGGAGCGTTGATAACAACTTGGGCTATCCTTGTCCTCTCTGGTCTGGATGACATGGCGTCCCAGTGTTCCATAAAGAACTTCAAATCGTGACTCATCTGACCACAGAACAGTCTTCCATTTTGCCACACTCCATTTTAAATGACCCCTGGCCCAGTGCAAACGTCTGAGCTTGTGGAGCTTGCTTAGAAATGGCTTCCTCTTTGCACTGTAGAGTTTCAGCTGGCAACGGCGGATGGCACGGTGGATTGTGTTCACTGACAATGCTTTCTGGAAGTATTCCTGAGCCCATTCTGTTATTTCCTTGACAGTGGCATTCCTGTTTGAGGTGCAGTGACGTTTAAGGGCCCGGAGATCACGAGCATCCAGTAGAGTTTTACGGCCTTGACCCTTACGCACAGCGATTGTTCCAGATTCTTTGAATCTTTTGATGATGTTATGCACGGTTGATGATGATAACTTAAAAGTCTATTTTACGCTGGGTAACACCATTCTGGTATTGCTGCACTATCTTTCTGTGCAACAATGGTAGAATTGGTGATCCTCTTACCATCTTGGCTTCTGAGAGACACAGACACTGAGAAGCTCTTTTTATACCCAATCATGTTGTCAGTTGGCCTAATTAATAATAATAATAATGTAACCAGGTGAAAAATGGGTACATGTCAAATGTATTTTAAAAACCATGTTTTGCTTTAATTTCACCTATGGTTGTAATTCTTGTTTTTGTCAGCATGTGGTGCTGTTGGTACAGAGAGGTCTAAAAGGACCGGAAATAGAGAAAAAACCCTTTGTTTATGTACGGTAGCACGGACTGGTAAAAACGGAAGAGAAGGACATTTTATCTGAGACTTGGTGAAGGAGACAACTCTGGCCACGTGAAAAGAGAATCCAAGTGTTCGGTAATTGTTGGAACTGAATTATCTTCCGTGAATGAAGCTATAGAGACGATGCTAATGTTTTATTTCTGTTATCTTCCGTGAATGAAGCTATAGACCCATTTACAGCCTACGTCATCAAGCAGCTGCGCGCGCAGCGTGGCTACAGCAGTATGACGGCTCGTAGTGTATTATCAAGCTACGCTAGCGTGTTATCGGTAAAATGATCGCAAAGCTTACTTTAATAAGTTAACTTTGAGCAATGGCCATCAGCTTCCTGATACGTGTACAGTTACTGAATGGGAGTATGACGTTAGTAAGTGAAGTTAGAAAAGCTA
>JBBPBX010013860.1:27995-51763 GCA_038048925.1 Garcialebias charrua | reverse complement strand
TATACAGTGTGCTCTGAACGGTCTTATTTAGGGATGCCCAATGTGCCTTACTGCATATGCCACTTTTTGCCTCTACAACAACATCAACTACTACCTCATACATATACTGTGTACATTGACTCATACGCTGCTTTGCCACTTTGCAAATGTCAATGCTAGAAACCTTTAGTTTATTTTGGTTATACTTTTTATACTCTTTTTTTATACTAGTATGCAAAAACTCAGGACAATATTATGTTCATTAAATGTTTAATGTTTTAGTTTTAGAGTTGGTGTAAATTTTCATACTCTTATACCACTATGCAAAAAACTCAGGACAGTGTTAGGTTTACTATTTTATGCTTATGTCTATTATTATATGTTTCAGTGTTTCAATGTTTAGATGTTTACTGTTGCACCGAGGGACTGAGAGAAACGCAATTTCGGTCCTGTGTATGTCCTGCACTGTACATATTGCAGATCTGACAATAAAGTTGACTTTGACTTTGACTTTGACTTTGAAGCATCCTGGGCCTCCATAACACCTCAGCAGTGCCACAGGCTGATTGCCTCCATGCCACGCAGCATTTTTACAGTCATTTCTGCAAAAGGATTCCCGACCCAGTATTGAGTGCATAACTGAACATAATTATTTGAAGGTTCACTTTTTTAAAATTAAAAACACTTTTCTTTTATTGGTCGGATGAAATATGCTAATTTTTTGAGACAGGAATTTTGGGTTCCCTTTCAGTTCGGTCTCTCGGTGCAACATACTTGCTATGGGAATTGCACCCCCGCGCGATTACCTGAAGGAATACATTCACGCCTTTTACGGCAGGGGGCGTCACCCTGCGCCAGAGGTACCGCCCTTTAGGTACTAAGGCGACTGACGCCCCTCCAGCTGTCTCTTTTTGCCCTTCACCTCGCAAAAACCTGAACTACCTCTCTTCGCGGGATTTCTCTGCTGCTCCATCGCTCAACTTGAGGTGAGCTCGCTCCCTGCACAGAGCGCACAGAGAATTTTCCCCTGCGTACTGCTGGACTAGCGAAAGCTAGCCTAGCACATTTCTAGAACCTCAACTTTTTTTCTCTCCTCTCTCTACAGGTTGCTTCGCTCAACGACGTTATAACTACGCCACAACCGCTACCCCGGCTAACATACTTAGCGGTAGGGCTGGGCGATATGGACAAAAATTCATATCTCGATATTGTTGTGATATATCGCAATATACGATATATATCTCAATATAATTTTCTTTCCATAAAAGAATAACAAAAATATATTTCTGAGTCAAAGCTTTGTCCCAGTTGTCACACAGCAACATTTATTAACAAACAGCTGTAACTCTACTAAATAAATGTCTAAAAAATGAACTATGCATTATTTTATTTTTTAGACATTTATTTACACCTATTAAATAATAGTCCTCTTCAGCTGAGGGCAGCTGTGGCTGAGAGGCTAGAGCAGTCTCCTCCAATGGGAGAGCTGGGAGTTCAATTCCACCAGCAGTCACATGCTGAAGTGTTCCTGGGCAGTGGGCAACACTGAACCCCTCATTGCCTCTGATGTGTCCCATCAGTGTATGAATGTGATAAAGTACTGATTATTCTTTGTACAGTTCTAGTAGAGTGCTGTATGAATGGGTAAATGAGGACACAGATTGTGTTTCAAAGAGCTTTGAGTGTCTTGATAAGATAGAAAGGTGCTTTCACTTTCGTCAGTGTGTTTGTGAACTGCAGTTAAGGTGGGCCTCCACTCAGAAACGTGAACCGAGAGGCGGAGACATTTTTTAAAGGAGAAATGTAATCAAATCTGAAAAAATCGATATAACAAGAATTTCATATAGTAAACAACACACATAAACATACTTAGTATGCTTTTTTCAAGTCAGTAGCTTAAAGAAATAGTTTTTTACATTTTTCCTGCTACATGCCGAAGTGCAGTGATTTCTGTAGTCATTTTCTGGACGCACTTTTATGACACAATTAAGACCTCCTTTGCTATCTTACAATAACACTGAAGCTATAAACCCATCATTACTGTCCTCCTGTCTGTCATTTAAAATGGAAGCAGAAGACTTTTTTGAATCTGAAGGATATCACTTTAGTTTGTCAAAAACAGTTTGGTGATTTAGTGCATTAATGGGCATTTCTATCCTGGAAATACGAATAGCCGTGCGTTAGCCGCCGCATGCTAACGTTAGCATGCTAGCGCCGTATGCTAACGTTAGCATGCTAGCGCCGTATGCTAACGTGGAAGTGGGGGTGTTGAAAATGTCCTGAAACAGTTACCAATGTCTTGTTAAGCTCTGTCTTCCCCAGAACATAGTAGGATCTAAAATGATTTTTAAAGATGAAGGAGCAAGTTGAAACATGCTGTCTCCCTCCTTGCTAGCAGGGAGCTGCCTGGCTAACTAACTACGGTGGCCCTACACGGCCAAAATTCTACAGCGGCCGAATGCACAGGAGCGGTAAAAATACAATATAAATTTAAAAAAAGTTTTAAAATCGATTTTGGGGCTTTTAGAATCGATTCTGAATCGCCAGGACTAAGAATCTTGATTCTTTAAAAAATAGATTTTTTTTGCTGCATCCCTAATTGCTACACACTGAAACCTTTTTGTCCACAACTAGATACACACACTAATATTACTGTATGAGGGACGACTCGTTGCACTGCCTATGTCATATTCAGGGGACGGAGAGCAGGCAGGGGGAGGGGGGTCAAAAACACCAGATGAGAATTTTTTCACTTTGCAAAGTCTAAATTTGAGTTAGGATGACATTTTTGACTTGTGAAAATTTCTCAACAAGCTTATTTTATGCTTTTCATTAGACTACTATTAGCTTAAAAACACTTTTCATTTCTCCTTTAAGTCGGCGGTTTGTCGTGTTGCTAAAGACACGGTCAGGCTCACTTTACCGCAGTGTCTCAGCTGTGGAAGAAGACGGCTAAAGCGTTAGCCATCTTGTTAGCCGCTGAGGACCGTGTCTTTGGCGATGTGATAAACTGCTGATTTATTAATGTCTCCACCTCTCTCTGCTCCTCTCATAAAGCTCTGTGGTGCGCGCACAGCTAAATGAGCTCAGACCCGTGGTTTGTTTTAAGGAAGCAGCAGGCTGTAAAAACACTCGGTTCTGCCGTTTCCAGTTCATGCTCCACTCCGCTGTTTAAATGGTGAAAAAGATTCGTAGTTCCGACCTTTCTTCGGGATTATTTTCAGCATCGTCTACAAAAATATTTTTCTGCCCTCATCTGACAATTTAAATCCAAACTAGCTCAGAAAGAACATTGTTTTTCCCCCTCAGCAGCTAGCGTCACTTTTCATATCTGCCGTGTTTACTTGTGCTGAAAGTCTCCGCGGCTCCGCCCTCCTGCGGGCAGGAAGGAGGGGCTGGGTCTGTGTTCAGTGAAGGAGAAGGAGGGGGGGGGGCGAGTGGGAGAAAACGGACAGCAGGAGGATTCTCGATATAAACGATATAGTCTCGTCTTATATCTCTTTAGAAAAAATCTCAATATTTTAAAAATATCGATATATCGCCCAGCCCTACTTAGCGGGCTAGCCAATGAAAGCGACACGACGGAGGAGACACTTGAACAACGAAGAAAAAGGATTCTGGAAGGTCTCGCTCGCCTTATCTCGGACATGCCTCCGGAGAAGGGAAAGCGAAAGACAAAACTTCAAAGGAAAACCAACGAGACGGCGAGCCCAGCCTCGCGCACCTGTCTCAGTGGCTGTGGATTTGCTCTCGCAGCGACGGACACCCATGAGGCCTGTCCAGTCTGCCTGGGTATATTTCATGCAAGACTAGCTTTGGACGCGCCCGATTCTTGCCCACACTGCAGCCAGATGCTGGATGCGGTGCTACGGCATCAGGTGGACCTCGTGGCTAAGGCCATGGGAAGCTCAGCTGGTCCACAGGACCCAGACACCACGGAGACCCTCACTCCGATCCCAGAGCTCGAACACATGGCTCTACATGACAGCACGCACGTCGAATGGGGCGACAGCCCTGACCCGCTTGCTCCCATGGTGGACCTAACAGTCGAGTTCGACACCAGAGGCATGATGAATGAAGACGAGATCTCCATCTCAGCCTCGGGCGAATTTTCAGCGGAGGAACTAGAACTTGAGATCGAGGATCCGGGAGAGGACCTCCCCAGGACCCCGATACCTGCGCTCCCTGAAACGGACTTCTCCATCCCGGCCCTGTTCGACCTGTGCCACAGAGCAGCGGACGCGTTGAACATCCCCTGGCCGGAACCCCCACCTCGACAACAGGTCACGAGGCTGGCGGGGAACTATTTTTATTCAAAACAACAATTAGCTGCAACAAGGCAAAGGATGCCCATGTTCCCAGACTTCCTCATGGAACTGACCGGCACCTGGCCTCAGCCACGAGTGCCCATGCTCCTCCCTCTCTCACAATTCCTCGATGTGGAGGGCATGGATCAGGTGGGAATAGCTAATGCACCTCAGATTGAGGACACGCTAGCGTCCCACCTAGCTCCCAGATCATCAGGAACAGAGCATACTCTCCCCAGCAAAGCTTGCAGAGCCTCAGCGTCGCTTATCGAGAAGTGCTACAGAGCTCAAGGACTCGCGGCGCGCGCCATGAACGCGTCAGCGATGATGCAGGCTTACCTCGCAGAAAAACTCCAACAACTGCAGGAAACCTCGGATAAGCAAGCTGCTGCCGAATTACTGGACAAAGCCCGCAGAGCTACAGACTTTATTCTCCGTATGATGGGGACAGCTGCTGTGGCTCAGGGCAGAGGTATGGCGGAAGTGGTCATCGCGCTCCGCCACCTGTGGATGACGTTGACGGATTTACCGGAGGGACAAAAGGTGCCTTTTCTCCACCACTCGATAGAAGCGGAGGGACTTTTTGGCCAGACTTTGGAGCGAATCCAAACCAAGCTGGACCAAAGGCGCAGGCAGGCTGAAGCCCTCAGGGTGGGCATTCCTCGTCGGAGTTTCGCCCCCCCCAGAGAGCCCGCTGGAAGCAGACCTGCACAGCCGCGGCACCGCTCGACGACGCGTGCGCCACCGCAGAAGCGGACAGCATACGAGGAGGAGCCTCGGCAGAGACCCCCGCCGAACCAACCTCGCTCCGAGCACGCATGGAGTAAAAATAGGTTTGTCCCACGCCAAGCGAGCAGGCATAGGGCCTCCTCGGCGAACCGGGACACTCGTCAAAAACGTGCCTGATGAACCAGGTCCACGTTTACATTTTAGACGACCTCCCGCCCACGCGGTAACGGGAGTGTTCGCACCTTGTTCAGACTTTATTTGTAGCAAAGTACAAATGGCTGATAACTCTGTTGCATGCACAAACCATGTTCTCCCTGCTGTGAGTGACATCAAATTATGTATGTCGTTGCACGTAAAGGCTGGCGCAGAGCTCCGCGCTGGACCGAGCCCCGCGCCACGCGCTGCGCGTGGGGGGTTCACAGCAGAGCACAGCGTGTGGCTCCAACAGAGCTCTGCTTTTTTCTCACGTCTCTGTGAGCAGCTGCACGCGGAGGGGGACTGAACTGAGGTCGCTGATTGGTCAGACACCGCGCTTCGCGTAGGCGCTCGTAAAATTGGAGCTTGGCGCGCTCGCGTGAACGTTCAAAGGGCTTGTGCAGCGGCGACCTCACGGCGCTCACACAGCGGGGCGCCGCGCTCGCTCAAACGCGGAGCTCTGCGCCGGCCTTAAGCACGAATAAAACTCATAAAACAGTACATCCCTGTTTTATTGAAAAAAAACAAACAAAAAAAACACACCAACACAAATAACGTCAACAGTACGAGCCTCTGGCCTGTCAGCCGTCATAAAGGGGGGGGGTCACATCCCCCTCCCTCACGGCTCATGGGGTGCCAGCCTATTCAATAAGCCCTAGTAGGGTGCCTCTGGACCTGTCTCCAGGAGACAGACCCAGAGGCGTCTGCGAACAGACCCTACACCTTTCGCGGAGACAGGTGGGAAAGGGCACGTGTCCCAGCCCCCGCTCCATTATGAGCAAGGGGCCGGCTAATACACTAACCAGATGATCACGTGACAGGTTCGCACCACAGGAGAGCACGTCGGATGCCCCAAGGCAGACACATTTTTCACACCCTCAAAGCAGTGGCTGTGATCACGTTACTGTGCGTGTAAAAGGATCAGAGTTAAACCAGAATTTCCTCCTGATTTTGAAAGGAAACTGGGCTCCTTATCAACAAATTATCTTGAGTCTGCCGGTCACAAAGGATCATCCCCACGTTCACACGTTGCTGTTGCTCCTTTATTATTCATAAAGGACACACAACGCTCGAGCGGTAGAAGAGCAGCACGTGATTTTCCTCACAAAGTTGCATCAAACTTGTTCCCACACAGTATCCCACCTGGGGGGACAACAGTTGGAATCAGGAGATCTGCTCGTTTACAGAAGCAGCAACCCCTCAATCCAATATATTCTGTTTTGGAGGGAAACAGTAGCTTTCCTGTCCCAACTCATTCTAATAAAATTAATAGACTCCATCTGTCTTCGAGGAGACTCCATCAGGGAAGTCTGTTAACACATCAACGTGGAGGCCCATTCCCCAACCTGGTGGACCCTCAAAGACTCACACAGGAAGTCACAGCCCAGCTGTTTAGGCCAGGATCTGAAATTACTTCCAGCCTGTTAGCTGAAAATGACAGGCTGACTACGTCGGGTCTGCCTGAGAACGTGATGACAACCATACAAAATGCCCGTGCCGGGTCAACACAGTCTCTATACACACAAAATATACTTAATGAGATATATGAAAGGTGTGCTTCGAACCAAGCCACCCAGTAGGACCTTGACCCCTGGTTGGGATCTTGGTCTGGTCTTGGGGGCTCTTTGCGACCTACCATTTGAGCCTCTGAGCGAGATTAAGATAGATCTTCTATCTTATAAAACTGCTCTTCTCCTGGCTCTTTGCTCTGCGAAACGCGTGGGTGACCTCAATGCATTGTCTGTACACCCAATGTGTACCAGATTCGCTCCTGATGGGTCAAAAGTCACACTAAGGCCTAATCCCGCATACACTCCCAAGGTCTTGACTCTGAACCATATGAGTCTGGACTTTGATCTCTCCTCCTTTCCACCTGCTCCTGTCCTCACTCAGGAACAGGAAAGGCTACAGGCTCTCTGCCCAGTGAGGGCTTTACACACCTACATGCAGAGAACAGCCGAATGGAGGAAAACAAACCAACTGTTCGTCTGCTTTGCCGCACCTGCTACAGGAAAGGCTCTATCAAGACAGCACCTCTCACATTGGGTGACGGAGGCCATTAAAAGGGCATACGGTAGCAAAGGTCAACAAGTGCCTCCTGGAGTCCATGCTCACTCAACCAGGGGCGTGGCCACTTCCTGGTCATTGTTTAAGGGCGTGTCAGTTGCAGACATTTGTGCTGCTGCGAGCTGGAGCTCTTTAAACACTTTTGCAAAGTACTACAGTTTGGATGTTACTGCGTGTGATGTCACTCAGGCTGTTCTTTCTAATACACAATAGAATGTAGCTTTGAGATGCCTTCTGGTCAAGGGCAGACGTTCATACTAGCAGGCATTTTACTGAGCATTTCAAGGGCGAGAATGAATTACGTTCCCATAGCAAGTATGTTGCACCGAGAAACCGAACTGAAAGGGAACTGAAAGTTATGCACCATAACTCATGTTCCCTGAAGGAAGGGAACGAGGTGCAACATAGCTGGCCCTTTTCAATGCTGAAAGCTCGGTGAAGTGCAATTTTGGAGACAGTTGGAGGGGCGTCAGTCGCCTAAGTACCTAAAGGGCGGTACCTCTGGTGCGGGGTGACGCCCCCTGCCGTAAAAGGCGTGAATGTATTCCTTCAGGTAATCGTGCGGGGGCGCAATTCCCATAGCAAGTATGTTGCACCTTGTTCCCTTCCTTCAGGGAACATGTTATGGTGCATAACTTTCAGTTTTCATGAGCTGTATGCCAAAATCATCAGTATTAAAACAATAAAAGACCTGAAATATTTCAGTTGGTGTGCAATGAATCTAAAATATATGAAAGTTTCATTTTTATCATTACATTATGGAAAATAATTACCTTTATCACAATATGCTATTTTTTTTAAAGGACCTGTATATATTTATATCCATTATCTCAGTTCCAAACAAGTTCCATTTATACCTCCAGATGCAGGAAAAGAGCCACCTGCATCATGAAAGACCTCACTCATCCAGCACACTCACTCTTTGCCCCACTCCCCTCAGGACGGAGGTTGAGGAGCATCAAGTGTAGAACCACTAGACTGAGGAACAGCTTCTACCCTGAGGCTGTTAGACTCATGAATAAATAAAAATAAAATAAAAAATAAACACTGCAAAATATCACATCATACTGATGCTGATCTGTTTTCTTGTTGCTGTGTTCATCTGTGTTCATCTGTGACCATCTGCTCATACAAACTCATGTTCGTGCTGCTGTTTATTCCCACTATATTAGGCTTAGTGTATTACTAGTTGATGTTTTTCTTAGTTAGTTCTAGATGTTATTACTGTTTTTCTCTTTCATTTGTTGTTGGATGTAACTGGGACCTCGTGTACATAATCTCGTTTTCATCACATGTACCACATGCGGTGCAAATGACAATAAAGACTCTCTCTCTCTCTCTCTTTCAAAGAACTCTACAGTGACTGGCCTGAATGACTATCGGTCGGTAGTCCTCACCCCGATTGTCGCTAAGTGCTTTAAAAAACTGGTCATGACCCACATCAAAGCTAACATCTACATCATTGTGGACCCTCACTAGTATACATTCCATGAGAATCAATCAGCAGAGGATGCCATCTCCTGTGGTCCACACTGCTCTCACCTACTTTGAACAGAAGGACTTTTACGTCCGTATGCTCTTTGTGGACTTCACATCTGCTTTCAACACCATGCTTCCCCAAACCCTGATGGACAAACTAATCACACTAGGACTTTCTCTCTATGCAACTGCGTCCTTGACTTCTTAACCAACAGACCACAATCTGTGAAGATCCACAGCTTCTCCTCCTCCACCATAACCCTCAGCATGGGCTCCCCCCAGGGCTATGTGTTGAGCCCCCTCCTGTTCACTCTGCTAATGTATGACTGTGTACCGACCCATCCAGGCTGTCATATTGTAAAGTTTGCCGATGATACAGCGGTGGTTGGATGCATCAAAAACAGCGATGAGTCCAGCTACTGGCAGGAGGTGGAACACCTGGAGAGCTGGTGCAGGACGAACAACCTTCACATCATTGTGAATAAGCTACAAGTACAAGTTGGCAGGTGTTCAAATACGTATTTGCAGCAGTAACACACAAATAAATTATTTAAAAAATCATACATTGTGATTTTCCAGATTTTTTTAAAATGTAGAATATGTTTGTCACAGTGGACATGCACCTAAGATGAAAATTTCAGACCCCTCCATGATTTCTAAGTGGGAGAACTTGCGAAGTTGCAGGGTGTTCAAATACTTATTTTCCTCATTGTATGTGTATGTGTGTAAAAAAAACAACTCCAGCACCTTTTATATTGGTGAGTTATTTTGATGGAAGGACCAATATCCGATATTTAACTTTAATGCAAATATCGGCGGATACCAATACCATGCCCATAATATTGTGCATCCTTAATCATTTTCCACCGTTTCCAAAGAAGTACTATCATGTTTTTTAATGATGATATTTGTTTTTATATTCCTAACATAATTCAAATTAAATACATATCTGATGCAATTACATGTACATTTGTAATTCTGATGCATTTGAATCAACATATATAGATTGTTTTGTGAACTTATGCTTGATTAAGCACATTTTATGCATTGAAATTCCAGTTGACATCACATCAATGTAGAGTTTATTCATTTTGGTGACCATGTTGATTAATCAATTTCAATGCGTAGCCTAATGTCAATGTTGACTGATGGTTTGATCTGGAGCTCTTCTAAAATGTTAATAAGAACATGTTCATTTGAACTGAATACAAAAGCAACATATTTGTCACTGAAACAAAGTATTTTTGTAATGGATGCAAAAATTACAACTCCTTATGGTGTCTTTGTTTAATATCACAGTGTGTGTTACTGATCTTGAACTTGGGATGTTATAAAACCAGTTTTATAAACTTGCTTGTGATGTTTACTGCTGAACAACTCAAAGCCTTTATTTTCAAATTGACCTCATAATATACGTTATTTTCACCGGGTGAACCGTCTGCTCAATTAAACTTCTGAATCATGCTTCGATAGATCTGAGCTGCTGTAATATGTGTGGTTTGAAATTGCCTTACAAAATGTCTGAATATGTTGCTTCAGAACTTGTATACATTGTTCAGCAACAGTTATGCTTGCTTATACAAATGTGCGGGTTACTTTTTCCATGTGACTTTTAAACTAACAGGCCGAGTAAGGATGCAGTTTTTGTTCTTTGCATGACAATAGTCTCTCACATTTGTTGATCCAGCAACAACAAATGCACACTGACAATGATTTCCTCCTTATTTTCCAGTTGCTGTCGGAGGGCTTTTCAAATTTGACAATGAGCCCTGTCCTTGACATTATGCATAGAAAGATTTATTTGGACTTCCTAAATCTTTTTAACATACTGCACATCATAAATAATATGATATTAAGTCTTTGCAATAATCACACAGTCTTTCAGAAAGCACTGAACCTTTCATAATTTCTCTTCTGAAAGACCGTGTCTGGGAAGCTCTTGAATTGAATTTCTCTGTGATAAGTATATTTTGTTTTCTCTTTGTTTTTTCTGCTGCAGATCCGACCATATGTAGGCTGTCTGGTTCAGTACCTGCCTCTGCTCTGGAAACAATCAGAAGAACACAACATGCTTCGTTGTGCCATTCTTACTACACTTATCCACCTGGTTCAGGTACAGTACTTTAGCTTCCGTTTATTGCAGGCTCTACATTGTGCTAGATGGTGCGGTTTTAGTCATTTGTTCTAATGTCAGTCACATTTACAAGATTTTTATAAAAATAAAAAAAACATCTTGCAGACAGACATTTTTACCCAGATGATTGACACTGCCAGCCCTAACCTTCAGTTTGATTTGGACCCCTGTGTGGCCGCAGTACTTACTGGCACCAGATGAATTGTTCAGTTATAATGACAAACCTCCATTGACTAAATAATGCAATACAACATCTGGCAAACTAAATGAGAAGCATTGGGGTGCACTGTTGATGGGCCTTGGATAATTCAGATATATTGCCCTAAACTAACTTGAGTTTGTTAAAGTATACATATATTTTATACTCTGCCCAAATTCATGCAAACGACTAAAGAAAAGGCATCTTTTATTCATTAGTTTACACATGATTTTTGTGTACAGCTCCACTCAGCATACAGAATTATTGATGGCATGGCCAACATTAAGCACGTGTGGTATAAAGAGACAGCTGCAGTACTCTAATCTTTTTGCAAAAGCTTGAAGATTTGAGTCTGCAAAATGTGTATTTTGACGTTTTAACTTCAGTCCATCTGGCACTGTTGCAAACTAATCTTGTCTTCTAATGATCTGATGGCATTACCGTAAGTCAATTCTTAAGCTCATAAAAGCAGCCCTATTGACTCATTTGTTTCCAAAACTTGGATTAATTTTGCCTGTAAGACATATGTGTTTGTGATAGGGAGACAAGGTTGTGCCAGCTTGGGGAATGAGCAAGGATCTTTCTCTTCTACACCCACATTGATGCAAGAGGGAGCAAATTAATGTCATGCCATCAGTGAAACAGTGTTGACAGTTTTGAAACACTTCTCTGGATCATCTCTGCCTTCATACTAAATAATTCTCCTACACTAAACACCCCAATGCACACACAAACACACGAGTGCAGTTTTACTTTCATCACTTCAGAGGACTTTTTGGGAGTGTTTTCTGTGAATATACAAAGCAACATGAAATGTGATGGGTTTAGATGCTTAAAAGGGCACATTGGTTAAGTCTTCATTGACAAACGGGTTTGAAGCTATGTGTGTATAAAAATTAAAGCAAAGTTTTAAATGTAAGGACCATTTCAGAGTGCATAAACAGCCTTATATGTGATGGTTAGTGGTAACTGCAACAGTTTGAACTATCAAATATACAGTATTATGGATGCACAATATTGGATTTTTAGCCGATATCCTATATACGATATGTTAAAATGTATTTGGCCGATAACGCATACCAATAGCGATATTTTTTTTCCTAGACCTACTTACAGAGACTACGGTACATAGCTTTCTCTGCTGTGGAATTAAAATACTACATTAAGCCCCCAGTATACTCTCACGTACGTCCGTTCACGCAAACTGTACACAGAGGGTTCAGACATCATACTCGAGTATCCACCCTGAGCAGCTGCAGCGCAGATCCACAGACAAGGAGCGTTTACCTAAGGGACAAATTGAGGTCGCTGATTGGTCATTTGCTGACACGCCTACTGAATTGATTGACTGGTCCAAAAAAAAAAAAAAAACTAGGGTTGGCAGCCGCAGCAGTGTTCTGTGTTTATATGTTGTTAATAAAAAGTTCTTAAAAAAAAAACAGGGAGCGCTGATCCTGCAGCCCACACGTCAGACCATCTTCAGACCCTTCCGCAGCCACGTTGGACCTGAGTTTAATTTGCTCGTGACACATTTGTTAATTTCTTATCATTTCAGTCATGACGTCAACGGAGGAGGAAGAGATCACTTGCCTTTTGGCAAAAAAACAAACAAAAGAATAGGCCAGATCAGGGATAGCCTGGTTAAAACCAGACCCTTGTCCTTCACTTCGCTTCGGACTAGGGTCTGGACTTTCTCCATAGAGAAACGATTCTTGCTGGAGGCGTGGCCTCTGCTGATGGCTGCTCCCCCATGGTCTGCTGAACTTGACTTCAGCTCCGCCTCCTGCTGAATTTTCTTCTCGCTGCCGTTGCATATTCTGTGTTTATATGTTAATAAAATAAATAAATAAAACCATGGATCGCTGGTCCAACACACCAGAAGACCAGAAAATCTGATGGGACTCGGGCAGCAACGAACACGAGTTTAATTCTCTCGTGACAACCTGAAGCATCAGCGGAGGGAGAGGAGGAGGAGGGAGCGAGCGATAACTTGACTTTTGGCAAAAAAACAAAAGAAAACTCCAGATAAGGGATTAAGAAGGGGAAATTAATACATTTGTGTCACATATAAAACAGTCCTGCATCGCTTTGCATCGCTTTGAATGAGAACATGCGGCTGCTCGTTGGCTGCGCGCTCCCCCGTGGTCTTCTGAACTTGACTTCAGCTCCGCCTCCTGCTGAATTTTCTCTCGCTGCCTTTGGATATTCTGTGTTTATATGTTAATAAAACGTTCTAATAAAATAAAATAAAACCATGGATCGCTGGTCCAACACACCAGAAGACCAGGAAATCTGATGGGACTCTTTAATTCTCTCGTGACAACCTCAGTCATTTCCTTGTTCATTTCACTCAGCGGAGGGAGAGGAGGAGGAGGAGGGAGCTTTGAATGAGAACATGCGGCTGCTCGCTGGCTGCGCGCTGGGACAGGTGGGGGCGTGGGTTAGGGGCCAAAAACTCCGCCCCTTCTGTTCTCTGATTGGTCCGGCCAAAAATCGGCCGGAGAAATCGTTGTCTATGGGAGAAATCCCAGACTGTGCAGTGAAGGGAAATGAGAATTGAGCGGAGCTGTGCAGGAAGGCGAGGGCCAGGCTAGATCAGGGATGAAGAAGGGAAATTTTATACATTGGTGTCACATACAAAACAGTCCGACGCCGGGCAGTTTATTGTGCGACACAGCGTTTGCGTACGCGGTCGTAAAAATTGAGCTTTGTGTGTACATGCCCTGCTGGGGTACGCTTGTACTTCTGCGTACGTACGTGCGTACCTCTGCGTATGGACATATACGGGGGTATACTGGGGGCTTTATTCTGCATGGCCTTTGTCAGTTTGGTCTGCTACTAAATGCAGATGCCAAAAAGTGGGCTGAAAAAGATGTAACACTTCAACTTGGATTATGTTTACTGTCAAACTTATTCAGGACATTTACTCCTAACACAATGACAACACTCGAACAGTACAAATTTGTAAATTTTCACAAATCTAAACTCAATGGCGTGTGTGATGTCATTACATTGGGCAGCACTGCAGGCATACTTCTCACTGGATTGTCATACAAAAACTGCGGTATATCAGTGTTATTTTTTCAGATCTGATACACCCATATGTCCCTCCACGTGCTTTAAGGTCTGAGGACCGGGTACTCTTAAGAGTTCCAGAAACTCGCCTTAAGCGCAGAGGAGACAGGGCGTTCTCTGTAGCAGGCCCAAGACTCTGGAACGAGTTACCGCTGCTCATCAAACAGGCCCCCTCCCTCTCAGTTTTCAAATCCCGGTTAAAAACTCACTACTACTCCATCGCTTTCAATGCCAGCTGATTTGTATTGGATCGTTTTATTTATGATCTGCAATGTTTTTATGTTTTTCGTGTTGTACTTCATTGTCTGTGTTGCCTGTTGCGTGTTTGTTTGTTCAGCACTTTGGTGTGGACTTGTTCCTGTTTAAAGTGCTTTATAAATAAAATGGTATGGTATGGTATGGTATTTTGATGGAATGGCTGATATTTAACTTTATCTCTTATATCGGCCGATACCATGCCAATAATATTGTGCATCCCTAAAATGTATTGTTGGATCAAAGAAAATATGCATTTGTTAACACTATAATTTAGCACTTTGAGATTTTTATTAATGAAAAGTGCATTATAAATGGAATTCATTATTATTATTATTATTTTGTTATTCAGTTTTCTCTATTTACAGTTGTAGAATTAACTACTTCTCCTTAAATCTTTACGTTTCTGTAAAACAAGTGCTTTCAACTTTAGACCTTGCCTGGGAACCTTTCCTGGAGGAAAATTATGCCATTTTCTACTCACACACTTATCATCTTAAATGATGTCATCTAAATAACCAAGAAATGGGCTGTGACTTAATTCCTGCAGTAGTGCCCCAGTGCTTTCCCCCCTAAGTAATCAAACTTAATGGGTTCAAACTGTTTTAAAAAGGTTGTTTAAAGGGGCCCATAAAATTAACACATTATAACTAAATACAGTAACCCTTGTTGCTTAAAGCAAATATTTAGCAGGAAAATTAGACTTTTGATAAAAAATACCATTGTTATTGGCACCTTATAAATAGGAACAGATGTTCATGCTTTGTAGCATGAACGTTTCTCTTGCTGTTCCATGTTTTCTATCTGAAAAATCTATTGCTACGCACAGTCAAAGATGATGCCATGTGCTGGGAAACAATACGGCAGAGCTGTAGTACAAATACCTTACTTTTAATAAATACATCCCTCTGTACTGCTCTGCTCAGATGATCTCAAAAGAACCTCAATAATGCACAAAGCACAAAGAAAATGTACAGTTTTGAACTTTCCTGTCTGCTCTGTTGTCATGTTGGCATTTAGTGGCGTTGACTTTCTTGCATCTTTTTATTCTTTCAGGGCCTTGGGGCAGAGAGTAAGAACCTTTACCCTTTCCTTCTTCCTGTCATTCAGCTGAGCACTGATGTGTCTCAACCACCACATGTCTATTTACTAGAGGATGGACTGGAGCTTTGGTATGGATCAGCATGCAGTGCACATTCATGAGTTACAGAGGAAAAAAACTCCCTGAGGCAGAAATTTATGAAGCACTTAGCGATTTCATTCCATCCCTTACTTACATGCATACACGTGAATACTATGGCTATAGCTGTCATTCTTTGTTACCTTTTCTCTTTTATACTATCTGTTAATGAAATCACCTTTTGTCATATCAGCCTCATTTACTACCTGACTCGTGTCAATTCCATATTTGAAAGCCAGATGCAAAAATTTTGTGGATAAGCAGTGCTTAATGAACTCACTGTTGCATCTTGTCTAAATTGGCTTTTCACAGCCAGAAACTCCTCGTGTGCAACTAATTGGTTGATATTTATGTATCTCACAATTTTGGCTTTATCTTTTTATTTTGGGAAGAATATCATTTTAGGCCATATCAGCAACTTTTTACAGAAAAAATGCATTCCATTTTAAAAATCATAACAAAATTGTGTTTAAAGAGAATTTGACCACATTATATTTTATTTTGCCCCTAAATCAGTGCTGTGTCTTATTGTAGTTTTTTATATGTTGATAAACGGCATACCCTGCACTTTATGTGCAAAATCTGTGTCATTGTTTCCTGCATTTATTTTTGTCTGTTTTATTCCTCTTTGTCCATGTCTTGTCTGCATATGACATGTTCATTATTTATTATCTTGAGAAGCTTTTTGTGAAACTTTATTTCACAGTGAATTCCGTCAGTGGTCAATTTTCTAATTGATTTTCTTTGAACACCCTTTTTTTAAACTAAACACAGCTCTGGCAAATACATTTTAGGTATTTTTTTCTAAAATACATGTATTTTTAGATCATGTTAGAGTTTGAGCAGAAAACTAAAATTACTTGTTCTTTTTATTATTTTTTAACACCTTCTTTGCTATGTATTATGTATTTCACCTCTGTGATTCCTATGTTCCTCTTTCTGCCTCTGTAATTTGTTCTGTTGTATTTCTCACCCTATCCTTTTTTGCCACCTCTAATTTATGCCTTCTGCACTCTTTTCTGGCAACCTTTTGCTTTTTCTGTTTTATCATTCCTTTTGAGCTTCCTTCCTCTCATCTTTCGTTTTTACTCTCCCCCTCTGCCTGCCCTCCTTGTCCCCTCCCTCTCATTGTGTAGGTTGGTGACGTTGGAGAACAGCCCAGCCATCACCCCAGAGCTGCTCAGAATTTTCCAGAACATGCCAGCTTTGCTGGGTAAGCTCTCATTAGATTTCTTAGTTTTCGTTCTTTCATTTTTTTGATTGTTTGCTCTGAGTTTTATTTGTGAACATATAAATGAAGTTAGCAGAGACTGCAGTAATATCAGAAGTAGGCCTGTCACAATAACAAATTTTGCTGGACAATTAATTGTCTCAGAAATTATTGCGTTAAGCGATAATATTGTTTGAAATTTAACAATAATTAGTAATTATTGTCAAATTTAAGAAGAAATGTTGGTTAATTGGTTTTGTATGTACTGTAGTACCTTTTTTGACCATCATATGACAGTATAAGATGGTTTGAACTGAAGGATGGATATTGAGGGAGCGAGCAACGTGTCTCTTTAAGAAAAGTGGGAGGGAGGCCCCTTGACGTGACATAAGCTGTCTTTTCTTCTTTGTTTTCGGTTCTCAAAATGGTGCACGCTCAGTGTGGTATGAGCTCTTTAGCATAGCATTTTTCACACAAAGCTTTTAATAAAAAAAATCAGTAAACAAGTTAGCAGCTTCTTTTTGCAGAGAAAAACAACTTTTTACACAAAGGCACAGGTTTCAACCGTGAATTTTGGAGCTTCGACAAGACAGAGTTTTTTTCTCGAGGCCGGCCTGTTAGCTTAGCTCATAGCTTAGCTTCTCAGCTTGTCATCCAGTGTCTTTAGTAGAAAGAGAGAGACACAAAGAAACGATAAAGCTGATAAATGAAAATGAGTTAGATAATTTTCATTTATCATGCGATTAATTGATTTATTGTTTATAGTGCCAGTCCTAATCAGAAGCTATGCAAATATAATAAAATGTGATTTTTTTTTTTGGTGCATGCAGTTCAAATCGGTACCAGTACTATAAACTTAATTAAAACATTAAAAGGAAGAACAGAAATTTCATGTTGAACAATCTAAAAACTAACAATTCATGGTCAAAAATCTTCCATCATTGATGCTGAAGAATAAGTTGATTAAATTTTTTGTGACAAACTTGTTTTTTAATTTTGTTCCTTGAGGTGTTGTAGCTTATAAAGCTTGTAGATGTGGCAGTTTCTGCTGCCTGAAGACATCTAAGCTACTGCTGTTGGACTGTTGGCAGCCATGAAGGCTTGCAGTTTGAGCTGTTTGCTTGATGATTTATCACAGCTCAGAGCATTGGGACCCCTCACATGTTGGTGTGTGTGAGTGTGTGTGCGTTTGGCCTTCAGTGTTATGAAATGCACTACATATTTAGTATCTTCACATAACTTGTAATTCAGGATAATGTGGCCTCTTATGTGGTATAACTGGAATTGCTGGTGTGTAGGATCACTTATTGTATGGATAAGGAATCACAAAATCACAAGCATAAAATCAAAGAACAGAGGAAGACAGTCACAGATTGGAGTGATGGCGGAGGAGGGAATTACAGAGGATCAAGAAGACGGAGAGTTGAATGAAACATACCAAGGAGCTGCTAGGTGAAAACGAATTAAAACAGTGACGGTGTGAAAAAGGAGAGGTTATACTGAGCTTGGACATGAATGGATAAAAGATAAGAGTCCCTTATCTTCAGCTGAACAGAAATAAACAATGAACTGTTTTTTTTTTCAATCTGTCTTTATTTATTTTGTGCAAAGCATCACCTTTAGTCAGATTAAATTTTCGACACAACAGAAAATTACACATGGGAGGCTGGAAGGGGACAAAACTGATCGTAACTGAGAGGCCTTTAGAATAAAATTGTGAGAAAGCTAAAGCTGCGTGGGAAGATGGGATAACAGAATGATTACAAACAGAATCTCTGAAATAGTTTGAAAATTAATCTTCTTCTGCCTGTGAAGATGGCAGAGGTTTTGGAAAGCTAAAATAAAGTCTGACTGATATTGCAAATGCTATTGGAAGATTTCTAAAGGTTTGACAAACTTGAGGTGCAATTGCCTGTATCGCCATGACTGATGAAGATTTTTCAGTTTTTTTGGAGGACACTAATCAGCCGCTAGATGATGATGATGTCCCTGATGATGGAGTGAGGGAGAAGTGACAGATTGTTGTATTAGTTGGAGAACAGAGAAATTTGAAGGTCAAATGCATGAAGTGATAAAATGTTGTAGGTTTAAAGGAGTGACAAATGGAAACAGAATCTGGGTTGGATTAATGTATAGACTGCAAAGTCACTTTGAGGACATTTCTGCAGTCAACGTTTGTTTCACATTTGCCGTTATTAGTTAACTCACAGGTGCATCTAAAGGATTAGAATACTGTGAAAAAGTTCAATTTTTTTGTAAATCATTTCAGAAATTGAAACTAATTACAGGTAGTCCTCGACTTACGACGGTCTCGAGTTACGACGTTTCGTGGTTAAGACACGCATCTTCATTAAAAAAAAATATATATATACTGTATATATTTTTGAAAAATTTATTTTGAAAAGCCAAGTTACGCAGTTTCCGGTTTTACGTTCTAAACGTAGCGGCGGAGAAATACTGCCCTGTACTCTCTAAAAAAGCTAAGTCTGGTCCTCTGGACATTCAAAAAACAAAACAAAACTTGTTGGACCAAGCTGGACAGGCAGCAGCTGTGGAAAAGTAGCTGTTTTATGGACGGCGGTTTTACGACGTAAACGAATGGAGAATCCGGAGGAGGGACGGAGGAACGGAGAAAATGGCTTCACCAGCAGTCCAGAGTAGGAAATTAACTCTTTTTTTTCCCTTCATTATGGCTCTCAAATGTATGTGTTTTGATAATTATGTAGGGTACTGTGTTAGGATATGCTAAGTGCTTGGTAAAATACAGTACTGTACGTATAAGGTGAACTATTTACGTATGTTACGACTTACGTCAAAATTCGGGTTACGACGCAGCGTAGGAACGGATCGCCGTCGTAAGCCGAGGACTACCTGTATATAGATTTGTTACACAATGTGTAATATTTCAAGCCTTTATTTATTGTAATCTTGATGATTATGGCTTTCAGTTAATGCAAAACTAAAATTCAGTGTCTCAGAAAATTTGAAAATTGTAAAGAGGTTCAATATTGTATACTGTACTCTATATACTATGGATTATTTTTTGGTCTGTAGTTTCAGTATGTGTATAACAGTGAGGCCGGTGTGATGTGTAATTGTGTGATGTGTATGAGTCTTTCAGGTTCTTTTGTGGTTGACTGTTGATGTACAGCCCAAAACTTTATGATTGCAAAGACTGTGCAATGGTGTATGTCGTGATGAAAACTCCTAGTTGAAACATGGCTCCAAAAAAACACAACAGACATTCTACAACTGAGTTAAAAAGAAAATACAGTTGCTTCTTTATGGCTGAATTCCCATTTTTATTATAGTGGAGATTTATGAACCCTTAACATTTAAATCCTGGTACCATTCATCCCAGAGAAAGTAAAGAGTTGAGAAGTATCTTTAAATGTAGATCTGCTTCATTGTTACAAGCATGTAACTTCTGATTAGACCTTAAGGCAAGTCAAGGCAAAAAGCAAAAACAAACAAGTTTTGAATTCCCAATACCTAGATGCAGTGATTGCAGCATCATTTTGAAGTGGAAGTTGGATGAAGATAAAGATGAGGAGACTGGATCAATCTGCTGTAAATGCAAAGCTCATTCAATAAAAAGGCTGGCACCTCAGCTTGTGTGTCTTCAGACTAAAATGTATTATTTAGTGCACAAAAAGTTACACTTTTCATTATACGCCCCCCTTAAAGTTATACCTTATTGTCAGGACTTACTTTTTAACGCTTTGCTGCCTTTTTATACGTGTTTTATGCTAGGTACTTGGAAAAACATTATATTCTTCTTGTTACTTTAACTTAGCACATTTAAAACACAATAATAGCCTTGAATGCTATTAGCTCGTCACTGCAATTCTTTGATGGAACATTTAGAGCTGCTGTGATAAAAGATAATAGCTTGAAGGTATGGTCACAGGTCAGAACAAATTAGCACCTGGTTTTCGCATGAATCTTTTTAGCAACGTGAAAAAGAAAAAGCGAGGTTTGTTATGCAATATTTTTGCATTTATTTACATATATTGAGAGGATAAAAAAATGTAGAAAAAAATTGAATTATTATTATTTTTTAATATTTTTGCCAATCTTTAGTCACGTATCCTCTTTGGCTGCTTTTTATTTGGGCAACCAGTTTTTCATTTTTTGTTTCATAGAGAGGAGTGGAAAGATGTAGGCCATTGAGAGTTGAGCTCAGGAGGATGTTGAAGCATGCCAGGTATGTGGCCTGGTTTGTCTGATAATGAGCCCTGTTCCATCACTGCTAAACTGCCGCAGCAAATTCCCTGATTAGTATGTCAGGAGCTTTACTGCAGCTAAATTGTTAAACTAAGTCAACACTCTGTATCACTGTCACTACACTTTGTACCAGGACACGTTTCTGTTGTTTATGTGGTGCACTGACTTGTGCTGACAGGAAGTAAGTAGGAATAACACCGATTAGTGCAAGCACATGATAGAGTTAGAGTGCTCATTTATTTTCATGACACGTTATTTTAACTTCTGTTTCACTGCAAAGGACATCTAGGCAAAGAAAAGCAATATACCTAATGAATTGGTAAATATTTTTTAAACAGGCAGTTTATAAATGTGTATAAATACACAATTATTGTAAGACTGAGTGACTGTTACAAAACGTGTGGTCTTTTACTGGTTAAGAAAGTAAAAAAAAGAAAGAAAATATTTGTCTTTGTGTTGACTTTAGACTTGAGGCCTCTTAAAATAATGCTTATTTAAATAATTTTAGGGTTTGTTTGTTCTTTGATTCTATTGTTTTAGTCAGCAACATATCTGTGCTGCTGATTGTCCTCGTGAGGGAGTTTTTCCTTTCCACTGTCACCTTCATGCTTGCTCAACATGAGAGTTCTGCGATGGAGTTCAATTCAAAGCAGTCTGCTCCTCAGATAAATAGTGTTATATAAACGGTATGAATGTTTGTGTACTGTGCCCTGAGATGACTTCTGTTGTGACTTGGCGCTATATAAATAAACTGAATTAAACTGAATTGAATTATCCATGCTGCTGAATATCTCATGCTGCTGAATATCTCATGCTGCTGTCTTCATTCGTACCCATCTGTTCACCACTGACTCTTGTTCGGGCTGCTGTTGTTATGCCTTATTGTTTTACATTATTAGTGTTTAGCATGTATCTTAGAACTTTTAGCTAGTGGTGCACTGATTGCAGTTTTCTAGCCGATCACAGATTTCTAAAAAAGTCTGACCTGCCGATTCCAATTTTGGCTGATACCAATTTTGTTTTATAAGCGACACTGTCAGATGTTATAAGGTCACAATGCACCTTCAATTTTCCAATATTATTTTATTGAAAAACATACCCTTGAACAATATCCTAGAAACAATACAAACGTGTTTTAACTGGCCATGAGGTAGTGCTTTGAAATATAAATGAAGTTCAGACAATTGTTGTTAAAACTAAAAAAAAATCTGTAAAATTGGTTTCTCATGCAAGTATCGACCGATTTCCCAAAATTAATGAACTCGGGTCCCATACATTGGCCAGACGATTTATCGGTGCACCCCTTCTTTTAGCGTACCGTTTGGAGTTTGTTTAGCATATATCTTAGCGACTTAGATCCTTATACAGTATACTGTACTGTTTTTGTTTTTATATACTTTAGATTGTTGCTATTTTTGGATGTATCTTTACTTAATTCCACCTCATGCACCACGTGATGCAAATTACAATAAAGATACTTGAAGTTGTAAAGTAATTAATCTAGTTGGCATTAAGAAATATGCCTTAAAGATAATCCAGTAAACTCAGCCTGTCACTACATTTTACAAGGCAGTATAAACATGAACTAAAACACCGTATTGAGGTGGATTTTAAGCATTTACAAAACAAAACAGCAAAACTTTGCTTTCTGACCCTTTTATTCGTTAGCAATAATTGGTACAGCCAAGAGTTGTGCTTGTAGCTCATTCATGTATCTCCACTAAAGCATGCTAAATCTCCCACAGCTAAGTGCCCAGCTGATGTGCTTCATGGATCAATCTAGACATCCTCATTAGAAGACGACCTTTTTGTTTCAGGCCTCTCAACTGTAATAAATGACTTTGATCACAGCTATCAGAAATTAGATGTATTAGATCAAATTTAACGCAGTGAACCTATTGTTATATCTATGACATACTTTTTGAATTACTGTAGTGAAAGGTTGCAGTGACTTGTACTTATTTTTATAGGCCTGATATCTCCATTTCCAGGTCTCTCTTGTAAATGAGTCATTGAGGCTCAATGGGATTAACCTGCCTAAATAAAGGTTGAATGAATGAACTGCTGTTTCTTTAAAGTGTGAACGCAGGTTCAAGATGTGTGTTTTATTTTTTGAGGGGGCATACTGCTGTAAATGTGTAGCCTTCTTAATGTTGCTGTCCGTTCATGTGTGCAGAGTATCTGCAAAACTGGGTTTTGTCTATTCATTCCTTTTTTTTGTACAATAGTACACATACCTGACTTATTGAAGACTAAAATCAGTCCAAACACCACATGAATTTCTTACTTATTTTTGAGCTGTGGTGCACATTCTGTTGGCCCCTTTTTAACGTGTTTTCCTTTGTGCACACTGAAGTCTGTCCTAGTTTGTTTTTACATTTGCAGATGCCTTATTTATTTCAGTCTCTGAAATAAATAAATAAAAAGTCTGTAATAAAAGTGATACACTTTTAAGTAAAAAATAAAATAAAATCACACCATTCTTTTCTGTTGTTTGTTCTGTAAGTACATCTTGAGATAACCTAAGCAGAAAATGCCATGCAGTATATCCTCTTTAAGGACATCATCCACATTATGTTATAAAAACTCAGTCATTATAAACATTTTTACTTTTTTTTACCATCTTGGCTACAGCAAACTGGTTGGTCCACTTAAGTTGTTTACTTGGTGGGGTAGCTTCAGTTTGCTTTGGACTGCTCTGACTGACGAAGCCCTCTGGAGTGAGGGTGAAA
>JBBPBX010013860.1:5227-19124 GCA_038048925.1 Garcialebias charrua | reverse complement strand
TAATAGTTAGTTGTTTAACCCTTTCAATTATCTTGTCATTTATCAAATTAGCTGTATATGGTATTGATGATGTTTTTGTGGGTCCTGAACTTTGTGTGTGTGTGTGCGCGTGCGTGTGTGTGTGCGTTTGTGTGTGTGTGCATGTGTGTGTGTTTGAGGGATGGGGGTTGTTGTACAAGTCAGTTTCTTTATTTGTCATACGTACCACATGTGGTGGAATGAAATTGTGTACCGGTACACGGAGTCCCAGTTACATCAAAGAAAAGTATTAAAATGTAAAAGAAAAACAGTAATAAGATCTAAGAAATGAGCTAAGAAAAACGTTAACTAAAAATACACTAAGCACTAGTAATACAAAAACAATATGCTGAACAGCAGCTCGAACATGAGTCTGTGTGAGCAGATGAGTACAAATGTACACAGCAACATGAAACAGATCAGCAGTAACATGATGTGATTTTTTTTCACAGTGATTATCCTGACAGCTTCAGCATAGAAGATGTTCCTCAGTCTAGTGCAGGGATCTGCAGCCTGCGGCTCTGGAGCCACATGCGGCTCTTTAGTTCCTCTGCAGCGGCTCTTTCAAGCTTTAACCAAAACTAACATAAAACTAGAATTTTATTTGGTTGTTATACAAACAACAACAAAAAAGGACTAGTTTTAGCTGTTTTCTTTTATTTTGCAAATACTCACTTTAACTTTTTGCTTTATTTCTATACTTAATTATTTTTTCTACAATTAAAAAAATACATAGGTCTGAAGTTTTTTTGTTTTTTCTTAAAAAAAAGAAGCAATTTTCCCACTCTTTACAAGAATCTGGTCTTTTTATTTGTTTTAAATTGTAAAAATATGAAATGTTAAAAATCATTGGACATTTTTATAATGTCACCAGTACTGGCCACAAAAGTATCCTCCAACAAACCTAAAGTGGCCCACAGGCCACCAGTTGATAATCACAGTTGTAGCAGGTTGTTACGGCTCTGGACACATTTAATTTAGTGCATAAAGGTGTAAAAATGTCTCTTGATCATAAAGGTTGCAGACCCCTGGCTAAGTGGTTCTACATGTAATGCTCCTCAACCTCCTGCCTGAGGGGAGCGGGGCAAAAAGTGTGTGTGCTGGTTGAGTGGGGTCCTTCATGATGCAGGTGGCCCTTTTCCTGCATCTGGAGGTGTAAATGTCTGTGATGATGGGGAGTCTGACTCCGACAGTGTGTGTGCGTGTATGTGTATGCGTTACTATTTTTTATCAGAGTGCAGTATTGGCTACACCATCAGCTTTTTAAAATGCACCAATAAAAAATAAATAAATTTATAATTGCATCTTGTCTGCTTTTATTACTTTAACACTATTCATGTAGTTGTCCTAGTTGTATGTGCAGATTCTGTAAGGACTGGTTTTTGTATTTGTTTTGTCAGGATGAAGGTGTCAGTTTCTTTTTATCCTTCTTTCTTAACATCAGTTATTTTCAGAGATGTCTCTTATTTCTTTCTCAACTCACTTCTTTGTGAATGTTTTGACTAAAGTAAAGTTGAACGCGTTGTAGGTATTAAGCTCTGTTGGACCCCTATCTAATAACTTGACTTTGTTTTATTGTACATGTTTAAGTGTATTTCAATATGTTTAGACTTTTATGTATTTTTATTTTTTTAGGTCACTTCTTACTGCTAATTTGGTTAAAATTTATACCCTCTATGTTCCGTATTTCTAAAGTGGCCCCTACTTTACTCTTTTTTTTTTTGGTGTGTTTGTCAACATTTCCCCTTTACTCGTTGCATTTGTTTAAGGAAATAAAATAAAATCTTTATTTTTAGCCTGGCAAACTTTTGTAATGATTTTACAATTTCACTAAAGCCATGTTTCCTCATCCCCAACACCAGTTTTTACATGTGAGCATTTAAGTGCACTCTCTGTACAGTATATAACATCACACATTATTTTTGAGTAACAACTCTCTGAGCATCCACTTGTGGTTATTACACAACTGATGGTTCAAGAGTGAATTGACATTTACTGTAGAGCCATAGTATCACAATGGTCTTAGACTGGTGCATAGAAGTCACGTTTCTGTACACCATCATCCAACGTGTAACCGTGTAGGGCATTTTACATCTCGACTAGATTCCTATAAAATGTTTTAAGTGATTTGTGGTTGTTTTTAGGCTACTCTTAATTGAGTGTATGGCCTTTTTATAATGATGAACTGTCTTATATGGTGGCCTTGAGGTTTAAATGAACATTTGAAAAAAAAGCCAAGCTTAACACTTGGTGTCTTTTTTTAACACCACTTGGCTTGGCACACATTTAATTTAGTGCATAAATGTGTAAAAATGTCTCTTGATCATAAAGGTTGCAGACCCCTGGCTAAAGTGACCACAACTTTCCACACCAAGTGGTGTTAAAAAAAAATTATATATATATATATCTTTTCTTTTTTTAATTACTGTATTACTTTACTTTATTTATAGAACACAAGAACAAAAGAACAAATGATAATCAATTGCAAAATATCACCATACTGATGCTGATCTGTTTTCTTGTTGCTGTGTTCATCTGTGTTCATCTGTGACCATCTGCTCATACAAACTCATGTTCGTGCTGCTGTTTATTCCCACTATATTAGGCTTAGTGTATTACTAGTTGATGTTTTTCTTAGTTAGTTCTAGATGTTATTACTGTTTTTCTCTTTCATTTGTTGTTGGATGTAACTGGGACCTCGTGTACATAATCTCGTTTTCATCACATGTACCACATGCGGTGCAAATGACAATAAAGACTCTCTGACTCTGACTCTGACTCTCATACATACATACATACATACATACATACATACATACATACATACATACATACATACATACATACATACATACATACATACATACATACATACATACATACATACATACATACATACATACATACATACATACATACATACATACATACATACATACATACATACATACATACATACATACATACATACATACATACATACATACATACATACATACATACATACATACATACATACATACATACATACATACATACATACATACATACATACATACATACATACATACATACATACATACATACATACATACATACATACATACATACATACATACATACATACATACATACATACATACATACATACATACATACATACATACATACATACATACATACATACATACATACATACATACATACATACATACATACATACATACATACATACATACATACATACATACATACATACATACATACATACATACATTCATACATTCATACATTCATACATACATTCATACATTCATTTAGCTGAAATTTGTAATTTCGTTTTTTGAAATATAATTCTGCACCCTTATTCCGGTCCGGCCACTTCCATTTTTTCTCCACTTCCGTTTTGGGTTACTGTAATTTTGGTTTTTGAACTGTAATTTTGCCCCCCTCACCACTTCCGGTTTTTCACCACGTCCAGTTTTTCACCACTTTTGGTCTGGCCACTTCCTGTTTGGCCTAATGTAATTCCATTTTTTCAAATGTTGTTGTGTTTTTTTTCCAAATGTAATTTTTTTTTTTTTTTTTATGTAATTCTATTTTTTATTGTATTTTATTTTTTCAAATGTTCATTTAAACCTCAGGGCTGCCATAGTGCTAACTGCTTGTGGTATGATTTAACAAGAGACTCTTCTGTCTTCTCGAGTTTTCTGTTTTTTATTGCTGTTAATCCTTTTTGAATTTTGCATCATAACTAATCACCTTTGAGTCTGTGCTTTTGTGAGTCTTTGTAGTGTCAGGGTGTGTTTAAATTTTTCACAGATATTCGACTCTTGAGTACATCCATGTCCCATCCAGCATTAACCTGTGGGCCTTCTCTCAGTTTGTGTTAACATGAATTTAGGCAGCAGACCTGAGACAAAGCAGAAGAAATTAAAAAGCCCAGATAATGATCTTAGAGCATGCTTAATAATTTAAATGCACTTCTTTTTAAAGGGTTCTCACAACCTCTTTTCATTTTAGCAGCAAAAGAGCCACTTGGAACTTTCTTCTCAGCTTGTGAAGCCGTTGCTGCAAATGTTCATTTGTTGCATCACTTTCTTGTTTGTTCTAAACTGATTAAAAACTTCACACGGCAGTATCCCCCCCCTCCCACACACACATTTATGTTTTTGAAAACTACCCATGATTTTTTCATGTTTAATTTATTTATTCTAGTTTAAAATTTACATTTTAATAAAGCTTTATTTATTTATTTAGAAAAAAGCAGTAAGAAAAATGACAATTCAGGGATTACTAAAACATTTTTAAACGTTTTTATTTTTGTAAGCATTTTTTAAAACGTACCTGTACTTCACTCCATTTTTGTCAAACAATTAAAACACTTTTTTCAAGCTTACAACGCTCATTGTGTGATGTTCAAATGTTTGTTTCAGAGTTGAGCACCGAGAATCTCCGTACCTGTTTGCAGATTGTTAATGCCTACATTTACCTGTCTGCCAACGAATTCCTGCAGGTGAGAGTTACCCACGTGCACACACACATTGTATTGCAGGTTTAGTTGTTCCTTACTTTTAATTTCATTTTTTTTTTTTTACAGAATTATGGCGAATCATTGTGTCGATCCTTTTGTGACCTGCTAAAGGACATTACAAATGAAGGGCAGGTCCAAGTCCTTAAGGTACTCAACCTCCTGACCACTTTCATGTGAAATCAACTTCTTTTTGGAGTACAACATTGCAAATAACTTGGTTTCATCTTTTTATTTTCAAGGTCTAATTTCCATTTTTTTTTTTTTTTTAAGTTCCACTTCTGTGACTTGCTTGTTTTGTTTGTCCAGATGAAGATTGGGTGCTCAGATAAAAAGCAACAATATGCATAACACACAGGCAGCACTGCCTCTGAACTAAGCTGTCAAGAGCAGCCTTGATAATTCAGAAGTGTTACACATAGGGTACATCAAAGAGCTCTCTTCCTTTCTATCTGAGAAAATCTGAGGAGATGTCAGCAAGGCTGTTTACAGTAAACATTTTAAACTTTGGAAATTAACTTTCAGAATAACTTGATTTTTTAAAAGTTGTTTATCTTTGATTTCTTATGAGGTAAAAAAAAAAGGGGGGAGAAAAAAAAGAAACTTTTATTCCTGGTTCAATGCAGACAAGTTATCAAATCACACACTCATGGTGGTATCACGTTGCATTTGGGCCCAAAACATCCGGCCCCAGCCTGTAGCCATAATTTCCAAACCTCACCCAACCCGATGAATTAACAGTAATTACAGATCCAAACTCGAAAAAACTCCCAACATTTTAAATTAAACTTTGACTCCTTATATTTATTAACGGTTGGCGAACACGCACGGCAGAGTAGGGGGGGGCAGAAGATCAGAGCTGAGGGGGTGTTTGTCCTTTCATGACCATCAGAACGCATTAAGTCCCTGCTTCTGCCTGCATTCTGCATTTTTCAGACACGGACCCTGCTCTGACATGTCAGATATTATGGGATCTCACCTGTTTGGGTCGTCTGCCGCGCACGTCCTCTGAGTGCAGCGGCTGAATGAACGTTATTTGGACTTTGATGGATCGCTACCTGGCACTGCTGGCAGTAGTCCCATCTGAAGCTTAATTTAACTTTTTTTTTTTTACCTCTTTCAAGGTCGGTCAGCACGCAGTCAAATGGCCACGTGCGGCTGGTGATTGTTTGGCAAGATATGTTGCCATATAATTGGATCATCAGCCGTGTGTGTCCGTGGACGCAATCAAAAGACCGACACTGGCCCAGCCTGCACATTAAGCACATTATTATGGCCCGGCCCAGGGCTCCGGGTCCAGGTTAGAAATGACAGCTCTAGATCACATTGTATTTTGCATATCTTAAACACATTATTACCGGCAGTCAAAATATGAACATGAGTTTTGCAGTAAATCGTGTTTCTGCAGCTGTAAGAGCTGTGGGTTGTCAGGAAGTGTGACCACAATATGACTAACAAAAATCCTTTTTTCTTCTTTTTTTTTTTTGTAGAAATGTCCTATTTCTTTTTACAATTGAGGTGTTTTCATTTATTTTATTACAATTTGCTCTATGATTTGAAGACTAATATTACTAATTGCGTTAATATTTTGAACCATTTATACGTATTAAAAAGAGATTACGGTACTGTATATACAAACCGGATTCCAAAAAAGTTGGGACACTAAACAAATTGTGAATAAAAACTGAATGCAATGATGTGGAGGTGCCAACATCTAATATTTTATTCAGAATAGAACACAAATCACAGATCAAAAGTTTAAACTGAGAGAATGTATCATTTTAAGGATATGTTGTTTCAAAATTTCATGGCGTCAACAAATCCCAAAAAAGTTGGGACAAGTCCATTTTTACCACTGTGTGGCATCCCCCCTTCTTCTTACAACACTCAACAGACGTCTGGGGACAGAGGAGACCAGTTTCTCAAGTTTAGAAATAGGAATGCTCTCCCATTCATGTCTAATACAGGCCTCTAACTGTTCAATCGTCTTGGGCCTTCTTTGTCGCACCTTCCTCTTTATGATGCGCCAAATGTTCTCTATAGGTGAAAGATCTGGACTGCAGGCTGGACATTTCAGTACCCGGATCCTTCTCCTACGTAGCCATGATGTTGTGATTGCTGCAGAATGTGGTCTGGCATTATCTTGTTGAAAAATGCAGGGTCTTCCCTGAAAGAGATGACGTCTAGATGGGAGCATATGTTGTTCTAGAACCTGAACATAGTTCTCTGCATTAATGGTGCCTTTCCAGACATGCAAGCTGCCCATGCCACAAGCGCTCATGCAACCCCATACCATCAGTGATGCAGGCTTCTGAACGGAGCGTTGATAACAACTTGGGCTATCCTTGTCCTCTCTGGTCCGGATGACATGGCGTCCCAGTGTTCCATAAAGAACTTCAAATCGTGACTCATCTGACCACAGAACAGTCTTCCATTTTGCCACACTCCATTTTAAATGACCCCTGGCCCAGTGCAAACGTCTGAGCTTGTGGAGCTTGCTTAGAAATGGCTTCCTCTTTGCACTGTAGAGTTTCAGATGGCACGGTGGATTGTGTTCACTGACAATGTTTTCTGGAAGTATTCCTGAGCCCATTCTGTTATTTCCTTGACAGTGGCATTCCTGTTTGAGGTGCAGTGATGTTTAAGGGCCCGGAGATCACGAGCATCCAGTAGAGTTTTACGGCCTTGACCCTTACGCACAGCGATTGTTCCAGATTCTCTGAATCTTTTGATGATGTTATGCACGGTTGATGATGATAACTTAAAAGTCTTTGCTATTTTACGCTGGGTAACACCATTCTGGTATTGCTGCACTATCTTTCTGCGCAACAATGGTGGAATTGGTGATCCTCTTTCCATCTTGGCTTCTGAGAGACACTGACACTCAGAAGCTCTTTTTATATCCAATTATGTTGTCAATTGACCTAATTAGTGTTAATTGGTCTTCCAGCTGTTTGTTATAGCTCAATTTTCTTTTTCCAGCCACTTATTGTTGTCCCAACTTTTTTGGGATTTGTTGACACTGTGAAATTTTGAATCAACATATTTTCCCTTTGAAATGTTACATTTACTCAGATTAAACTTTTGATCTGTCATCTATGTTCTATTATGAATAAAATATTGACATTTGCCATCTCCATATCATTGCATTCAGTTTTTATTCACAATTTGTTTAGTGTCCCAACTTTTTTGAATCCGGTTTGTAAAAATTCTATGACGATCATGTGGCTCATCCATCAATCAGCCAACTGTGTGCCATGTCCACTCTTACTTTGAAAAGCCGCGATAGAGCGAGTCCGTGATAAACGAACCGCAAAGTAGTGAGGGACTTCTGTATTTTTCATTGCAGATGTACTTTCACATCAACACAGATAATAAAACTGTACAGATGTGTTAAATTACAGTAATTTTACAAATACTTCCACTTTAAAAATGACTCAAAATCAACACATAATGGAAACATTCAGCCTCATGCAAGAACATGTTCGTATTTTTATCCTAAATTTCTCCTACTTTTGTTTGTACGAAGCGTTCGTACGAACATGCCACGTCAGATTCAACAAACTCTTCTATCCTCAGGAAAAGTGTGTAAATGAGTTGCGTAAATATGATGAATCCCACCTGTTCTAACCACCTGCGCGTGCACGCGGAGAGGTTATTTACATAATTCCCACCCCTCAAAACACCATATAAGGCTACGTTTCCTGCCTCAGAGGCAAAACGTGTTCGTTCATAAAATGACAGCGAAAAGTAAAAAAGAAGAACTGTACAGGTGCAGAGATTGAAGTTCTGCTCTCCTTGATCGAGAAAAGTAAATCTGTCCTTATTAGCAGCGTCACTCATAGGAGTAAATGACCAAAGAATGTTTGTTTATAATAAATGTAGACCTAAAATTATACACGTGTCCTGGTGGCTAACTGGTTAAAGCATTGCACCGCTTATCGAGATTTCGTGGGTTCGATTCCCACGAGGTATGACTATTTTTTTTTTTCCTTCTTTAGATTATTTATTCATTCCAGATTAAAAAGACTTTATGCTTCATTTCTTGTTGTATTGTAAATAGTTTTCTTGTGTTTTTTAAATCTGGAATGAATTAAAAGGAGAAAAAAAACGTCCCATGTGGGACTCGAACCCATAAGGTTCGGAACTGCGACGCAACGTTCTACTCATTGAGCTATCTGACAGCTATGACTGCGACAGGAGGAGGTCAACCTAAAGTCTGCGTTACCGAAGTCTGCGTTACCGAGACAAATTAAACTTAAATTAATTCATAATTTAAGTTGGTTTCAGTTTGAGATCTTCATATTAATATTGTAGTGTTAGAAAACGGCATTGATAACAAATTGATTTTAATTTAAATACTTTAATCCGTTAGTCATTATTACATTTAAAATTATAATTCGACTTCAAACAGAACCTATTGTCAAGACCAATTGTGGTGCGTGACTTTTTTAAACTCTAAATATTTTCTAAATAACGAAATATGAAGTTATTAGTGGAGAAATTCCGTCTGGATGACAGCAGACTGACGCTCCTAAAATATACGACAGGTCCGGACCACTCGTAAATTTTGTTCGTATCTGAAAAAAATCGTAGGATACGAAAACATTGTTGAATGCCACAAATGATCCTAAATCACTCGTACGCACACTTTAAGAACAAATCTGTGCGTAGGAACGGTTCTTGCATGAGGCCCATTGAGTCTAAAAGCGTCTGGAATTTTAAATTAGAAAAAGGTTTTGGAACCATAGATCCACGACAGGTTCCTGTAGAGTCATATTGAAAAAAACAAAAAAGTATTTCATATTATCATTTTTTAATGTTGCAAACCATCCATCCATCCATCCATTTTCTTCCGCTTATCCGGGGTCGGGTCGCGGGGGTAGCAGCCTAAGTAGGGAGGCCCAGACTTCCCTCTCCCCAGCCACTTGGAGCAGCTCCTCTGGGGGAATCCCAAGGCGTTCCCAGGCCAGCCGAGAAACATAGTCCCTCCAGCGTATCCTGGGTCTTCCTCTGGGTCTCCTCCCGGTGGGACATGCCCGGAACACCTCACCAGGGAGGCGTCCAGGAGGCATCCTAACCAGATGCCCGAGCCACCTCAACTGGCTCCTCTCGATGTGGAGAAGCAGCGGCTCTACTCCGAGTCCCTCCCGGATGACCGAGCTTCTCACCCTATCTCTAAGGGAGAGTCCAGCCACCCTGCGGAGAAAACTCATTTCAGCCGCTTGTATCCGAGATCTTGTTCTTTCGGTCATAACCCAAAGCTCATGACCATAGATGAGGGTGGGAACGTAGATCGATCGGTAAATTGAGAGCTTTGCCTTTTGACTCAGCTCTCTCTTCACCACGACAGACCGGTACAGCGCCCGCTTCACTGCGGACGCTGCACCTATCCGCCTATCGATCTCACGCTCCAGTTTTCCCTCATTCGTGAACAAGATCCCGAGATACTTAAACTCCTCCACTTGGGTAAGGACCTCCTCCCCGACCCGGAGAGGGCACGCTACCCTTTTCCGGCTCAAGACCATGGCCTCGGATTTGGAGGAACTGATCCTCATCCCGGCCGCATCACATTCAGCTGCAAACCGCTCCAGCGAAAGCTGTAGATCACGAGCTGATGAAGCCAATAGGACCACATCATCTGCAAAAAACAGAGAAGCGATTCTAAGGCCACCAAAACGGATCCTCTCAACACCTTGGCTGCGCCTAGAAATTCTGTCCATAAAAGTTATAAACAGAATCGGTGACAAAGGGCAACCTTGGCGGAGTCCAACTCTCACCGGAAACGAGCCTGACTTACTGCCAGCGATGCGGACCAAGCTCTGACACCGGTCGTACAGGGACCTAACAGCCCATATCAAAGGGCCTGGTACCCCATACTCCCGGAGTACCCGCCACAGAACCCCCCGAGGGACGCGGTCGAATGCCTTTTCCAAGTCTACAAAGCACATGTAAACTGGTTGGGCAAACTCCCACGCACCCTCCAGGACCCTGTTGAGGGTGTAGAGCTGGTCTAGTGTTCCACGACCAGGACGAAAACCACACTGCTCCTCCTGAATCCGAGGTTCGACTATCCGACGGACCCTCCTCTCCAGAACCCCTGAATAGACCTTACCAGGGAGGCTTAAGAGTGTGATCCCTCTATAGTTGGAACACACCCTACGGTCCCCCTTTTTGAATAGGGGAACCACCACCCCAGTCTGCCAATCCAAGGGAACTGCCCCCGATGTCCACGCGATATTGCAGAGTCGCGTAAGCCAACACAACCCCACAACATCCAGAGCCCTAAGGAACTCAGGACGAATCTCATCCACCCCCGGAGCCTTGCCACCGCGGAGCTTTTTAACCACCTCGGCGACCTCAGCACCAGAGATTGGAGAGCCCGACCCAAAGTCCCCAGGCTCCGCTTCCTCAGTGGAAGACGTGCCAGTAGGATTGAGGAGGTCTTCGAAGTATTCCGCCCACCGACTCACAACATCCCGAGTTGAGGTCAACAGCACGCCATCCCCACCATAAATGGTGTTGGTCGCGTACCGCTTTCCCCCCCTGAGACGCCGGATGGTGGACCAGAATCGCCTCGAAGCCGTACGGAAGTCATTCTCCATGGCCTCTCCGAACTCCTCCCACGCCCGAGTTTTTGCCTCAGCAACCACCCGAGCCGCATGCCGCTTGGACTGCCGGTACCTATCTGCTGCTTCCGGGGTCCCACAGGCCAAAAAGGCCCAATAGGACTCCTTCTTCAGCTTGACAGCATCCCTCACCGCCGGTGTCCACCACCGGGTTCGAGGGTTGCCACCACGACAGGCACCAACAACCTTGCGGCCACAACTCCGATAAGCTGCCTCGACAATAGAGGCGCGAAACATGGCCCACTCGGGCTCAATGTCCCCCGCCTCCCTCGGAACGTGTTCAAAGCTCTCCCGGAGGTGGGAGTTAAAGCTCCGTCTTACGGGAGACTCTGCCAGACGTTCCCAGCAGACCCTCACAATACGTTTGGGTCTGCCAGGTCTGACCGGCATCCTCCCCCACCATCGGAGCCAACTCACCACCAGGTAGTGGTCAGTTGACAGCTCCGCCCCTCTCTTCACCCGAGTGTCCAGGACATGCGGCCGCAGATCAGATGAGACGACAACAAAGTCGATCATTGAACTACGACCTAGGGTGTCCTGGTGCCAAGAGCACATATGGACACCCTTATGCCTGAACATGGTGTTTGTTATGGACAATCCATGACGAGCACAGAAGTCCAACAACAGAACACCACTCGGGTTCAGATCAGGGGGGCCGTTCCTCCCAACCACACCCCTCCAGGTCTCACTGTCATTGCCCACGTGAGCGTTGAAGTCCCCCAGCAGAACAAGGGAGTCCCCAGGAGGCGCACCCTCCAATACCCCCTCCAAGGACTCCAAAAAGGGTGGGTAATCTGCGCTGCCGTTTGGCGCATAGGCACAAACAACAGTCAGAGCCCGTCCCCCCACACGTAGGCGAAGGGAGGCTACCCTCTCGTTCACCGGGGTGAACCCCAACGTACAGGCACCAAGATGGGGGGCAACAAGTATGCCCACTCCTGCTCGGCGCCTCTCACCAGGGGCAACTCCAGAGTGGAAGAGTGTCCAACCCCTCTCAAGGAAACTGGTTCCAGAGCCAGAGCCATGCGTTGAGGTGAGTCCGACTATTTCTAGCCGGAACCTCTCAACCTCACACACTAGCTCAGGCTCCTTCCCCACCAGAGAGGTGACATTCCATGTCCCAATGGCCAGCTTCTGTAGCCGAGGATCAGACCGCCAGGGTCCCCGCCCTCGGCCACCACCCATTCCACAATGCACCCGACCCCTTTGGCCCCTCCCACAGGTGGTGAGCCTATGGGAAGGGGGACCCACGTCTCCTCTTCGGGCTGTGCCCGGCCGAGCTCCATGGGTGAAAGCCCGGCCACCAGGCGCTCGCCAACGTGCCCCTCCTCCGGGCCTGGCTCCAGAGTGGGGCCCCGGTGACCCGCGTCCGGGCGAGGGAACATTGTTTCCATTTATATTATTCATCATAAGGGGTCTTGTGGGCTGCGCTTTGTCTCGTCCCTCACCAAACCAACCAACCTTAAAATAAATAATATATAATTTTATATATAATTATTATTGCCATTTCTTTTTTGCTGTTCTCCATACAGTATTTTATTCCTAAATTTATTTATTTTCAGCATTTTCTTCAAAGAGTTGGAGAAATATGAGCAGCTACCGGAGGATGTTGGCCATGGACCCTACCAAGCTCCGCCCAGAAACGCCCCCTAAGCTTCAACATGGCTGCTTACCTCACAAACAAAGCGTCGCGCAGCTTAGTTGGCGTCGACTGCAGGGTATTTCTGAGTCGAATAGTGTATCATTTCTGCCAGATCCCAACAAAATATCAGCCACGACAGGGGATCCAACAAGTTCATGTTTTTTTTTTTTTGGGACGTAGTCAAGTTGTTTGAGCCACGCGATGCCTCAAACAGTTTGCGCTCACAGCTAAATGTCGACGAGGAAAACAGCAGCTCACGCTCGCCATTATTACAGCTGTGGACAGGATCACTGATGCCTATTGTCCTGCAAGGCTGGGTAAGTCAGGCATTCATGGTTTTGAGGGTTACTTTTGAAATCAGCGATTTCGATTGTTGGCAAAAGTTTGTGTGCCTTGGTCGCAAAGCTAATGCTAACTGTAATCTCCATTCATTCCTTAAGTGGTTGGTTAGCCGTTGCTGCTTTAGCTGCTAAACACGCCGACAGCAACTTTTGTGAGGGCTAAGCTCAGCCGTCCGGTGTGTTAGTTAAAATCCAGCCTTCGTGTCACGATTTTGTGCAGTTTTAGGTGAAATCGACAGTAGAGCTCGTTGTGTTAGCTCGCTCATGTGGAGTTAGCAGAGCTGTTTCTTCCCAACTTCCAGGACGTTCAGTGAACTGTGGCTTTCTCTCATCGTGACCGCGTGTTGTTAACTAGCAGGTTTCAAAAGCAGGTCAACCCTTCTCTGCTGGTGAAAGAAATAATTGTTCAGTTTTGTGGTCGTGCACAAGCTTTGATCCAAGCAAGGCATTCAGTTTCACATATAGGGAAACGGTGAATTTTACTTCCACAAATACGTCAGGGTACCTGACATCTCCTGTACAGATACCCCACTGACGGTGGAGGAGCATTTTTCCAGCCCTGACGCAAAAAGATTCTGCACGTGTGCTAGCTAACACTGTAAATTAGCATGTGTTTATTACTACCGTAGCGTTTGTTTGTGAGGAAGCCACGCACGTGGAAGCTGCGCTGTGACGTGTTATGGGCATTAGCCAATGAAACGCGGCCCTGTGGGCGGAGCTTGGTAGGGTCCATTGC
>JBBPBX010013859.1:18925-51764 GCA_038048925.1 Garcialebias charrua | reverse complement strand
AGCGTCGTCTACATTTGGCCCATATATGCTAACTATACAATAATTTTGTCTAAATATTGATAACTTTAATATTATATATCTACCGTGTGGGTCTATAACCTGATCTAATACTGTGAAGTTAACATTTTTATGTATTAAAATTGCTACCCCTCTTTGTCTAGAATTATAACAGGCTGAGAATACATTAGGAAACTCTGAAGATTTTAGCTCATCTACAGTTGAGGCCAATTTATGAATTTCTTGGAGTAATACAACATCTGCCTTTAATCTTTTAATCTGATTAAAAATCCTATATTTTTTATGTTGGCTACCGGCTCCATTAATGTTCCATGTGACAAACCCTAAAGAACCCATACTTGTGCTAATGATAATAAATCTATACCACACCCACTATCACAAATATAAAAGATAACAATAGATCCAGACAAAAACATATTCCTTAATGAATAACTATATATGATTTTTAAATAAAGTAATTGCTGTTTCTTTTGAAAATGAATCAGGGAAGTTTTCATTCATAAAGTAATTGTATGGATATACAAAGACGTGTGTGAACCCTTGTGCTTGTGCGCTGATAATTGTTGAGTTAGAAAAATATAGACAAGAAAACAAAGAGAAATGATATACATGGAAACATAATTCAGATAAGAAAAAACAAAAACACCCTCTTACCACATCAAGTGTCATCCCACCTTGTGTATCACCACTATCTGAGTTTAATTTATAGTTCCTAAACCACTCAGTGGATATTTGTTCTGCTGCCAGACAGTAATTATATGGGTTTTATTTACAAACTGATGACCCGTAGAAGACATTTGAGATAAAATTCGATTTTTTATTCATTTTTTAAGATGCAACCGTGTCGAGCTAGCTTCGGTTTAGCTCTGTGTTTATCGTAATTTATAGCTCCTAAACCACTTTCAACCATTTCAACCCAAAAATAAATAAATAATATTCTTGTCCTTACTTCTGAAGCCAATCCTGTGTTTGTTCAGGTTGCTATTGTAATCCTCCTGACGGAATATGTGCACTACAAATCACGGAATTGGTCGTGACGCTTCTGTTGGTGAAATCCTGCCTTTTCAACTGGACAAACCTCACCCAAGCTCTGAAAGCTGGGTTTTTTGGTGCAGGAAATCAAAGTCTGGAAAATCGTCGGGGCCCGATGGGCTACCAGCAGATTTTTTAAAGACATTCTCAAACGATTTTTCATCTTTTTTGCATTTGGTGTTTATTGAGTCGCTGGAGTCTGAGGCTCTTCCTCCCACATGTTATCAGGCCTATATCTCCCTGCTGTTGAAAAAGGACAAAGACCCGTTGGACTGTGCATCTTACAGACCTATATCTTTATTAAACACAGATGTCAAGATACTGGCCAAATTGCTAGCTCATCGATTGGAAAATGTCCTTCCTTCTATTATTTCTCCTGACCAGACTGGTTTTGTTAAAAATCGCCATTCTTTTCACAATATTAGACGTTTATTCGACATTATATACACATCTAATAATCATGTAGCAGAATGTCTGATTTCTATGGATGCCGAAAAGGCATTTGATAGAGTCAATTGGCATTATTTGTTTTTTACCTTGGAGAAATTTGGTTTTGGCCCTCTATTTTGTTCCTGGATAAAATTGTTATATAAATGTCCTTTAGCTTCAGTGTTAACAAATAACCAATATTCAGAGTACTTCAGGCTGTATCGTGGAACGAGGCAAGGATGTCCTTTGAGCCCCATGTTATTTGCCTTGGCAATTGAACCACTCGCTGTGCTGATCCGTGGCAGCAGGGAGATACAGGGAATCCGTAGAGCTGGCACTGACCACAAGGTCTCACTTTATGCTGACGATTTGCTTTTGTATGTTTCTTACCCACTTAAGTCATTACCTGCAATACTCCAGGTGCTGGATAATTTTGGAAAATTGTCCGGGTATAAAATAAATTTGGATAAAAGCGAATTATTTTTAATTAACAATGAGGCTATAAAACTTGATTATGGCAGTTTTCCCCTTAGGAAAGTGACTGAACATTTTAAATATCTTGGCATATGTGTCACTAGAAAATATCAAAACCTATTCAAAACTAATTTTCTTCCTTTACTTGATCAGTCAAAACAACTCTTGTCTAAATGGTCCCCATTGTTACTGTCCCTGGTGGGTAGAATTAATTCTGTGAAAATGATGCTGCTTCCTAAATATTTGTATTTTTTCCAATGCCTCCCTGTTCTGATTCCTAAATCATTCTTCAAAACTCTGGACACATTAATTATTTCTTTTATTTGGAATGGTAAACATCCCAGGTTAAGAAAAGCCTTCCTTCAAAGACCTAAACAGTCAGGTGGAATGGCCTTGCCCAACTTTCAAAACTACTATTGGGCAGCTAACATTCGAGGACTACTTCACTGGCAGTACTTTCATTTGGATCCTTCACCTCCAGTCTGGGTGTCCATGGAGGTTCATACTGGAGGTACTGGAATTTCTCTGCCTTCACTTTTAGGTTCGCCTTTTCCTCTGACCTGTTCAGTTCCATTTGGTGGCCCAGTGGTTAAACAGTCTCTTAAAATCTGGTCTCAATTCAGAAAAAAAAAATCCAAGATGGCGGCGCGAGCACTCGCTACGGCTTCTCTCTCTCCCGTGAACACGGTGTTTTTGTCTTTGTCCTGCATGCCGCAATGTGCCGTCACGTCTCCGTCATGTCTACGTGTTCAGAACGCAAGTACAGCCGTGAATTCCTGATTGATGTTGGAAAAACCGCTCATTTGGGAATAAACAGCGAGCTTAAGGAGAAGCTACATGAGCTACATGAGCTCGAGGAGAAGCTACGTGAGCTTGGTGACTGCGACCTGCTCTGGAAGCCAGCCCCGAGCCTCGCTTCATCGCACCCGCAGTGGAAGCGCAACAAGCGGAGTGACTGCGACCTGCTCTGGGAGCAGCACAGAGCCTCCCTCCATCGCGCCCGCATTGGAAACGCGACAAGCGGCGCGACAGAAAGCAGAAGCGGGGTAAGCGTGGAGGTATCAGAGCTAGGCTAGCAGCTAGCCCACACAAACCGGCGATCCCATCCATGGTTTTGGCTAACGTGCGCTCCTTGGACAATAAACTGGATTATATACGCCTGCTACGAACAAAAAAGACTGTGAGAGACTGCTGTGTGTTTGTATTCACGGAAACGTGGCTCAACAACAACGTTCCGGACCATGCTGTTCAGTTAGGGCAGCTAACATGCTACAGAGCAGACCGAACCCTCGAGGGAGGTAAGACACGGGGAGGGGGGCTCTGTGTTTACATCAACAAAGCATGGTGCCTGGATGCTGCTGTGGTCCACAAACACTGCTCACCTTTAGTGGAGTTTATGACTATTAAATGCAGACCGTTTTATTTACCGAGGGAATTTACAGCTGTTATGATTGTTGCTGTATATATCCCTCCAAGCTCCAACAGCAAAGTTAGAAGTGAGGCTCTGAATGAACTATATCTGCACATCAGTGAGCAGCAAACAGCCCATCCTGATGCTTTTCTCATCACGGCTGGTGATTTCAACCAAGCAGATTTAAAGAGTGTATTTCCAAAAACATACAGAAACATAAACTTTGCAACAAGAGGAAACAACACACTGGACCAAGTTTACACCACCATGAAAAATGCCTACAGAGCCCTCCCCCTCCCCCACATTGGTGCTTCTGACCATATCTGTGTTATGCTAAAGCCAGCATACAGGCCGCTGGTGAAAGTCACAAAACCAGTCCGCAAGCAGATACGAGTGTGGCCAGAGGGGTCTTCAGAGGCACTCCAGGACTGTTTTGACACCACAGATTGGGGTATGTTCAAAGAAGCTGCTACCACAAACAACAACACATGTCTCCAGGAGTACTCAGACACTGTATGTTCATACATCACCAAGTGCATTGATGATGTAACCAACCTCAAAACCATCACTGTTCGGGCTAATCAGAAGCCATGGCTGACAGCTGAGGTTTACAGACTCCTGAGAGCTAGGAATGCTGCCTTCAAAGCGGGAGATCAGGTGGGCCTGAGGGCAGCCAGAAAGAACCTGGAACTGGGCATCAAAGAGGCCAAGGAGCAGTATTCCAGGAAAATAGCTCACCGTTTCAAGGACAGCAAGGATACACGCAGTCTGTGGCAGGGAATACAGACCATCACAAACTACAAACCATCCCCCCAGACCTGTGACAGCTCAACCTCTACGCTGAATGAACTGAATGAGTTCTTTGCTCGGTTTGAGGCAAGTAACAGCACACCTGCACATAAACTCCCCCCCTCTCCTGATGGCCAGGTGCTGGCGCTGTCCTCAGACAGCGTAAGGCGATCATTTATCAAGATTAACGCCCGGAAGGCCTCTGGTCCTGACAACATACCTGGTCGTGTGCTGAAGGACTGTGCAGGGGAACTCGCAGCGGTCTTCACGGACATCTTTAACATCTCACTGAGCCAGGCCATCGTCCCCACCTGTTTCAAAGCCACCACCATCATCCCTGTCCCAAAGAAGGCAACGCCCGCATGCCTCAATGACTATCGCCCAGTAGCACTCACCCCCATCCTGATGAAGTGCTTTGAACGGCTAGTCATGAAAAGCATCACATCTGTCCTCCCTGCCTCCCTGGATCCCTTCCAATTTGCATACCGACCTAATCGCTCAACCGACGATGCCATCTCCTCTGCCCTCCACACAGCTCTCACACATCTGGACACGAAGGACTCTTATGTTAGAATGTTGTTCATCGACTTCAGCTCGGCATTCAACACCATCATCCCCCAACAGCTCATCCATAAACTGGACAGTCTGGGGCTGAACACCTCAATGTGTAACTGGCTGCTAGACTTCCTGACCGGGAGACCACAGACAGTACGGATCGGGAGTAACACATCTAGCACCATCACATTGAACACAGGGGCCCCACAAGGATGTGTGCTGAGCCCCCTTCTATTCACCCTGCTAACACATGACTGCACACCATCGTACAGCTCCAACCACTTCATCAAGTTTGCGGACGACACAACAGTGGTAGGTCTCATCAGCAACAACGATGAGACGGACTACAGGAACGAGGTGAGCCGCTTGGCCTTGTGGTGCGGACACAACAATCTCACTCTCAACGTGGAGAAGACAAAGGAGATTGTTGTGGACTTCAGGAAGAGGGATGCACAACATGCCCCTCTGACCATCAACAGCACCGCAGTGGAGAGAGTGGACAGCACCAAGTTCCTGGGAGTGCACGTCTCGAAGGACCTGTCCTGGAGCAGGAACACTGCAGCACTGGCCAAGAAGGCTCACCAGCGCCTCTACTTTCTCCGCAAGCTGAAAAGGGCTGGAGCTTCAACCCCCATCATGTGCACCTTCTACAGGGGTGCCATAGAAAGTGTCCTGACCAGCTGCATCACGGTGTGGTTTGGTGCATGTACTACATCCTGCCGCAAGAGCCTCCAGCACACTGCATGGCAGGTGATCCCACACACCCTCCACTAAGCCCACTGCATGGCAGGTGATCCCACACACCCACTACACAGCCGCTTTAGACTGCTGCCATCAGGGAGGAGACTGAGGAGTCTCCAGGCTCATACCAGTAGACTGAGAGACAGCTCTGTTCATCAGGCAGTCAGAATGCTAAACACTCTGCCTGCTCTGCCTCCCCTCCCATTTGAACTGCCTTAACACAAAAAACTTTCTCACACATTACCACTCAACACAAAGTTTTTAACACTGGACTCTGTGTCATCAAACGGGTTATTCACTAAACTCTCGGTCATGTGCTCATTCAGTTTGCACTACTTCTCATATTTGCACTAATGTTTGTATTACATTACTGCCTATAGTCATACTACTGTTCACATTCACTGTTTACATTTATTAATACGGTTTACATTTATTACTACTGCTTTACATTTATTACTACTGTTTACATTTACACTAATTTTATATACACTACTGCAGATACATATACAGCATTCTCTGACTAGCCTTATCTAAGGATGCCAAATGTGCCTTATGTGCCTCACTGCATATGCCACTTTGCCTATATACCAACATCAAATACCTCATACATATACTGTGTACATTAACTTATATGCTGCTGTGCCACTCTTTGCAAATGTCAATGCTAGAACCTTCAGTTTATTTTATAGATATACTTTTTATACTTTTTATACTACTATGCAAAAACTCAGGACAGTATTACACTTTTATTATTTCATTTTATGCTTATGTTCATTGGGTGTTTGGTGTTTTAGGGGTGTTTGGTGTTTCAGTGTTGGTGTAAATTTTCATACTTTTATACTATTATGAAAAAACTCAGGACAGTGTTACACTTTTACTATTTTATGCTTATGTTTATTAAATGTTTTAGTGTTTAGTGTTTAGATGGTTACTGTTGCACCGAGGGACTGAGAGAAACGCAATTTCGGTCCTGTGTATGTCCTGTACATATTGCAGTTCTGACAATAAAGTTGACTTTGACTTTTGACTTTGAAAAACTCTTGGTCTCCAGGCTTTTTCACTTTTAAGTCCTGTTGCAGGTAATCACCTGTTTGCTCCATCAGCTGGATTTCGAGTTTGGCATGAAAAAGGAGTTAAATGCTTTGCAGATTTATATTCAAATGGATGCTTTTCCAGCTTCTCTGAACTAACAGAGAAGTTTGGAATTGCATCCTCAAATTTTTTCAGATTTCTTCAGGTCAGGCATTATGTGAAAAGTATGACACCACAATTTCCCTATAAACCTCCAGATAACCCTCTTGATGCATTTCTGTCAATCAATCCCACTTCCAAAGGTGTGTTGTCTCAACTTTATAGTCTTATCTTCAGATTGAATTGTCCATCTCTGACTGCTATTAAAACAGTCTGGGAACAAGACCTTCAATCCCCCCTCTCTGACGAGGTGTGGGACTCTATTCTGGATCAGGTGCATTCAACTTCAATGTGTGCTCGTCATGCACTCCTGCAATTTAAAGTTGTCCATCGGGTACACTATTCTAAAGTTAAATTGGCGCGCATTTACCCAAACGTGGATCCAACGTGTGACAGGTGTAGGAGTGCACCTGCTACACTAATCCATATGTTTTGGTCTTGTCCTACCCTGGCTAACTTCTGGAAATCAGTTTTCCACACTATATCTGAAGTTTTGCAATGTGAGATTGAGCCAAAGCCCATCTCCGCCGTCTTTGGAGTGGCCCCAGAACTAGACATACCACGCTTTAAACAAAGAATGCTTTCATTTTTATCTTTACTTGCCAGGAGAGCCATTTTATTAAAGTGGAAAGATCCAGCTCCCCCGTCACATTCACATTGGATCAGGGATATTATGTTATGTATGGACTTAGAAAAGATAACATTTACTCTCCGGGGTTCTGAAAATAAATTTTATAAAGTTTGGTACCCCTTCTTAACAGTTTATGAGAAATCTTCTACAACTGTCGTTGAGTAGCTCCCCCCCCCCCATACCTTTTTTTTTTTTTTTCTTTGTAGTTTACTTAATTTTACCTTATATAGTTTATGGACATGGGTCTATCTAAAATAGCATTGTATAATTGTGATTTATTTTATTTATTTTATTTTATTAATTATTGCATTGTAGAATTGTGACTTATTTTAATTTATTTTATTAATTGTTATTACTACCACCTTTACTTCGCGCAAATGTTATTTGGTGGGTTTATCTGCTGTCTGGGGTTTTGTTTTTGGGTTAAAATATGTGAATATTAGCTTGTTATGCACGTTTTTGTACCATATTTGTCAATATACAGCTAATAATCAATAAAAAATATATAAAAATGAAGGAAATCAATGTCCAGACAAACTGGAGTTCGAACAACCCCTGCACACACAAATATTAACCATTGGACCTCTTTCGCTTCAATACAATTCAATACAATACAACAACTCCCGACTACTTCTCCTCCTCCGCCTACGTCACGTGTCACGTGACTCCAAAACCGCACGTTTTTTTAGGCTCAGCGTTTTACCCCTAATTTGTAGCTGTAAGGCTCTTGCTATTAATTTGGAAAGCAGGGAGGATTACCAAAAATACTGTATTACCTCTAAATATTATTTTTCTGCCCCTAAAACTAAAATTAATCATGCCCTTTAAGGGTTGCTGAAGCCCCTATTGCTCTGGTGGAGTGACCTTTAATGCCATCAGGAAGCTGAAGGCCGGAGGTAGTGTAAAGGCTCCAATAGACCTCACGCCACTCTACGCGCGCATTCTGTGTGCATGCGTTCGCTGTTATAGCTCTTTTTTTTTAAATGCTCGCGTTTTTGCTCCAAATCCTTGTTGTACTGTGAGCAGCTCCAGCTGTCCCCTCTGCAGCTGCGCGCAAAGGGGACAAACTGAGGTCGCTGATTGGTCACTTGCTGACACGCCTACTGAAATGATTGACAGCTCATCAGAAAACTCGAGAACTCATCATGAGCAGCCCGCTGCGGTGTTCTGCTGCGGTGTTTCTACTTTATATGTTATAAAAAGTTCTAAGAAATAAAAATAATAACAGGGAGCGCTTTTCCTGCAGCCCACCGCCCACCAGGAAATATATAAAACCTCCCGCAGCCAGGTAGGACCTGAATTCATTCATTTCAGTCATCGAGTGAACGGAGGAAGAAGCGATTACTTGACTTTTGGCAAAAAAACAAAAGAAAAGGCCCGATCAGCGATAAAGAAGAGGAATTTAATTCATTTGTGTAACATACAAAACAGTCCGGCGCCGGGGAAGTTTATGGTCAGACACCGCTCAAGCGTACGCGGTCGTAAAAAAAGAGCTTTGCGCGTTTGTGCCCGAGGGGCTACGCAGGGGCTACGCTTTTGCCACAGCGTACGTACGATGTACAGAGGCGTATAGGGAGTACGCGCAGGTATACTGGGGGCTTTAGTCTGCGAGATAGCCTCGCACAACCAGTGTGACAGCCTCTGCGAGGTCAAAGGTTGACTCTGAGATTGTTTCCTGAAATGTACAAACTATCTATCAGACTTAAGCACCGCTGCTGTGCGAGCCACATAATACTTAAGTGCTCTGACTAGGCAGAGCAGATGAAGCTGTTTTTCCTCTTCATTACCATGAGGGGGGAGACGGAACCCGTCAAGAGTAATGATACAAGACCTAAAAGCACTTGTTATGCTCTTGGGAATAAAAGCAGGATTCGGTTGAAGCTCAGCTAAGCTTCCATCTCCTTGAATATTTAAAAGGGAAGGAGAAACCGACAGGCCTGCCATATCACTTACTCTTTTCGCTGACGTCAACGCCAACAACAGTGGTGTCTTAAAAGACAAAAATTTAAGAGAAATTTTGTCAATCGGCTCAAAAGGTTCCTTATTAATGCACTCAGTACAGTAATTAGGTCCCATTGAGGGGCCAGTGAACGAGAGATTGACCTAAAACGATGTGCACCTTTCAGAAAACGTTTCATCAGGGGATGAATAAACACTGTCCTGTCATTAAAACCTTTGTGACAAGACGAAATTGCAGCAGCATAAATCTTAATTGTGCTGAAAGCCAAATTCCTGTCCAGTAGCAGCTGTAGGAAAGACAAAATGGATCCTAGAGAACATGAAGAAGGATCTACATTCTTATCCAGGCACTATTGCTGAAAAGCAGACCATTTTGACGCGTAAACAGTCATCTTAGACTGAGCACGTGATCCCTGAATAGTTCGAATAACATCTTTAGAAAACCCAAGATTTTCTAAGCGTTTACGTTCAGTAACCAAACCAGGAGATGTTGACCTACCACAGGGAAACTCTTTATTGCTCCTCCTGCCTGTAAGAGAACATTGTCTCTCTAGGGGAGCCTCCACGATTTCACCGCCAGCTGTTGCAGCACCGGAAACCATGGTGCGTTCATGCGCTCTGGAGCGATCAGGATCATTGACAACATTTCCTCCCTCACTCTCTCCAGGACCGCTGGCAGCAGTGAGGTTGGAGGAAAAGCATAAATCCGAGTTTTTGGCCACGGTCTGTGGGCAAAAGCATCCACTTCCAGTGGGGGAGCATCCAGGGGACTTAAAGGAAAGAACAGGGGACACTGAGCGTTCTCGCGAGACGCCATCTGCTCCAAATCTATTATGTTGTGATGCAGAGCACAATTTCTCTCTTAACGGTCCGCTGTGGGACATAATATCTGCTCCTTTGTTTTGCAAGCCGGGGATGTAAGCTGCTTTCAACGATTTTAGGTGAACGCGAGCCCAACAGAACAGCTCTCTGGCCACGACCAACAGCTGGAGTGATCTGACTCCGCCCTGACGATTTATGACCGCTACTTTGGCTCTGTTGTCTGTGTGAACTAGCATGTTCTGATCCCTGAGCATATGAACAAAGTGTTGGAGAACTTTGACGGCGGTCGTGGCGTAGTGGTAATGGCAGTCGCCCCCCGATCGGAAGGTTGGACGTTCGAATCCCCGTTCCCTACACCATGTGTCGTTGTGTCCTTGGGCAAGACACTTAAACCCGAGTTGCTCCCGGTAGGACTGGATGACGCCTTGCATGGCAGTCTGCCGCTACTGGTGTATGAATGTGTGTATGAATGGGTGGATGGTTGGTATTGTAAAGCGCTTTGGGGCCTCTCATAGGGGGTTGGAAAGTGCTATATAAATAAGCTCCATTTACCATTTACTTTGTGAACTGACAGAAGTTCCAAGACGTTTATGTGAAGAGACGTGCCCGTCGGCCACGTCCCGCCCACTGAATGTGATAGATACGTCCCGCCCCAACCGGAAAGAGACGCATACGTGAAGACCGCCTTGTGTGACGTCACTCGGCCCAGGGGAACTCCCTCCAATAGGATGCAGGGGTTCACCCAGAAAGCTAGATCCGCTCTCATCGACTGTGGTACCGTGATCCGACGCCATTTGTGGCAAACCAGGTCGAGTTTCAGACGGATAAACCAACGTTGCAGACTGCGCATGTGTAGGAGACCTAACCTGACCACTGTGTAAGCTGCAACCATGGTTCCTAACAGCCTCATGACTGTCAAAGCTGTTACTGTCCTGCCGGGCTGCACACGCTGGAGCAGTGACATCAGCGAGTCCCTCCTCTGCTCTGACAAGACAGCTGTCATGCTGACTGAGCAGAGATTCACCCCCAGAAAAGTGATTTTCTAAGCTGGGATCACATAACTTTTTTTTCAGTTTATTGTGAACCCCAGCTGTGACAGATGACTCACCAGTACAGATGTTTGTGCTTCTGCCTCCGCCCTGGAGCGGGACAGGAGCAGAATGTCGTCCAGATAGAATAATATCATGCCTCTTGAACGAAGTGGGTAAAGCGCCGTCTCGATGATCTTGCTGAAAGTGCGGGACGCAAGCGCGTACCCGAACGGGACTCGATTGAATTTGTAACAAACACCTTGAAATGCAAACCTGAGATATTTCCTGTGTTTGTTTATCACAGGAACATGGAAATATGTATCTTTCAAGTCGATTGAAATAAACCATTCCCCGTGTGTCACGTACTCCAGTACACGTTTTATCGTCAGCATGTGAAAGGGACGAGTTACGATGTACTTGTTGAAAACTGACAGGTCCAGAATCGGCCTGTAACCCACCGGTTTCTTTGGAACCAGAAAATACTTTGAATAAAAACCGGTTTCCTCCTCCCCTGAGGGAACTCTGGAAATTGCGTTTTTTAATAATAACTCCTTCAGTTCTGACTAGAGAATTATTCCTTGTTCTGGGGATGACAGTTTTGTTTCCAGCACTCCGTTGAATTTTGGAGGGGTTGTCGCAAACTGCAGAGTATAACCGTTGCGGATTGTTTTTTCCAACCAGCTGTTTAGCGTGCAAGTGTTTAACCACACCGCACTGTGAGCTGTCAGAGGAGAAGCATGTGTGTATTGAATTGAAGGAGAAGATACCCTGGCCTCTACCGCCACCTTGTGGATTTTGTCCGCAACAGTCCATGGGAGGTCGGACATGAAATGGCTTTTTGTCGGCTGACGTTTGTCGACGGTTCAAACCTGTGCATGTTTCTGCACGAAGTGCAGCAGGAAGAGGTGAAAAAGTCCTGGTTGAAACAGGCTCATGAGTTGTAACAGATTGAAAGCGAGCAGATGGGACTCTGCTTTGTTTAAAGGAGAACTAAATGCTCTGTGGAGCTTTAACTCCGTCCCCGAAGCAAATTCAAAAATCTCCCTCAAAATGGGCGTGTTAAGAGACGAGGGGGGGAGGAGGTGGGTTTTTTTGCTGCCTTCACGCCTCCTCCAGCAAACAACCTAAAACAAACTAAAACTTTAGCCAACAACATAAACCAAGCAACAAGAATAAACATGTAGATGTTTTTATATATTCCACCCGATCTATCCAAAACCAAAGGCTTAAAAAAAAAAATACCCAAAGTTCTCCGTGTCCGGGGCTCGAACTCAGGTCTCCCGGGTCCCAACCCAACTGTTAACCACTGACCCAACTTGGCATTCACACATCGCTCCTCTGTCGCACACTATTAAAACAAATACAACCAGACAGTTTTGATGAAGTGAAAAATCTTTTTAAAATAAATAAGTTAAAATACACAAATAACTAGTGCCATTCCGAAAACTATAATATGCTTTGTTGCAGAGCTTTTCAGGAGTGAAATGTACCACTTCCATATAAGGTATGAACTGCAGTGAGGACCGTCTCATCTCCGCAGGGGATTGGCTCTGCTTGAACCAAGTTCGTGACGAAAGCTTGCGAAAACATGTCATTTTACGAATCCTAGACCAACAAGAAAATTAAGGTGCAATAACCTCTGTTCAACCCATAGGGCTACCGTAAACACGTTTTTAGACCAAATATTGCAGATTTAAACAAATACGAACAATTACATGAAAATTAACACAGACATAGTGCTATGAAACCTTTTAAACACATTCTAAGGAGTTTATCAGCTAAAAAAAAGTTACATTTGCATTTAATTCCTCTTTAAACAGTTTACCACTCTTTGTTTTTAGATATTTGTCAGAGCGTGCCTTCTCCGTCGTGCGAGGAGGAGGGGCTGCTGAGTTCACCCAGAGTTCGCTGCTAGCAGGTGCACCTGCATCTGCCGCTGCATGGTGGTCTACTGTTTGATCACAGAAACTCATTTTCACCTTCTGGTTGCTTGTAAAATCCTGATTTGAAACAACCTCAGAACTTACTTGTGGAGATGTGTCAGTAGAAACAGATGAATTCACATGTGAATAAGACACTCTGTTTTTTGAGACAGTAATTTTATTGCTCTCACCAAAAACACTGCCATCAAAACCCAACACAGCTCCGACGCCCCATCATTTTTTTAAATGTCTCTTTCTCATGTCTTGGGTCTGGCCAGACCATGAGGGCTGCCTACCTCTGCCACGGGGGGGGGTCCGGGTCTCTGGAAGTGAGGCGGTTGGCCCCTGGCAGGTGCTGGTGGCGCTGGCACGGCGAACGTGGCTGTAGGCGATGCCCGCCTTTGATGCTGGCGGAACGACCTGGCTTGGTCCCGGTACCGGACAGGCCCACGAGCCGAGCGGGGGTCTGGTCGCTGAGGGGTCACATGGACAAGGACTGGAGCTGGTTAAAAACGTTCTTAAAGTGTGTTCCGAACAAACCATCAGCAGACACCGGCACTTCGAGCAGCTGACGCTTCACTTTGTCTGGGATAGCTGGAGAAAGCTTCAGCCAGAGTTGTCGCTGGAAGAGAGTGGCCCACGCTGAGATGCACGTTGAGCACATAGCCAGAGCCGTGCATGAATTTGTAATAATGTCTGCCGCCTTCCCGAGGTAGTCATCCGTGGTCTGGCGTGAGATAAACATGGCCAACAGCGCCACATTATTCGTAGCAGCACCCACCTGTGACGAGCATTGGTGTATTTTGTCGGTCAGCTTGCTCGTGAGCTGGTCGTTGGTTGTCGGTGGGGTGATCTGGGTGCCCACATGTTTCGCCGCCTTGACGCCAAACACCGCCGACAGAGCAGGCTCCAGTGGGGGCACGGTGGGGAAGGACTGGTCCGTGACGCCCAGGACTTTTGTTATCTGAGCATACGAGGAAACTGGCGCCTTCAGTTTCAGCGGCTCGCTGGCTACGCTCTGGAGCAGGGCTGAGACGTCAGCGACACACGGCCAGATTGTGTCCTGGTGCCCACTGCCCTACATGGCAAACCTTCTTGCCAGCAGGGGTGAAGTGGCATGGGCATCCGCCACAGGCACCTCCAAACCAAAGACTTCTGCTGACTGTTTGATGATCTCTGGGATCGTGCTGAGGAGGGAGGTGTGTGCGCTCGGTGTGGTCTCCGGCGGAGTCGCCGGACATCCATCTGGTGAGGATGCTCTGCTGTGTGTTGAGCCAGCAGTGGAGCGTGGTGGCTGCACCGGGTCCCTACCTCCGAAGCAGGCTCGACCGCGGTGGCCGGCAGGTTCTGCTCTTTCGGTGGGAGGGTGGGGCGGCTCCACACCTTCACGTGGACAGGTGGGAGCCCCGCCGCTAGCATTCTCGATGCCGGAGAATAACGGTGAAGTGGTGCGGTGACGCTGACTCGTCACAGCTAGCTGCCTCCGAGGGAGATGTGAGCGAGTTCAGCTCATCCATCAATTCCTCGATACATCTCCCCTTGGCTGACACTCTACAACCACCAGGCTGAAGAGGTTGAACCGGCGAGCTCTCTCCTCCTCTGATAAAAAGCCACACGCGGGGCAGGAGAGCTGTGGTTCCATAGCCTGCAGAGCGTGGGCAGCTCCCAGGCAAGCCTCGCATAGGGGATGCGGGTCGGTTGACAAGATGTACCCCGCCACGCACGTGGAGCAGGGCTTGAAGTTGGTCTTAAAATGGGACTTTGTTTAGTCTTCGTGTCGTACGAGCATGAAGAAAAAAAAATGGGAACAGTATAATGGTCCACGGGCGATTTTATAGTGGACCACAGGGCGGGCCCACAGCAGGTGGGCGTGGACTACAAGTCTTCAATGTTGGCGCGAAGCATGAGGGATAAACCCAACAAAGCGTAGCTTTTTAAAGGGCGGCAGCTTACATGAAATAGAATCGTTTCATCACATGCACCACATGTGGTACGAATTACAATAAAGATTCTCTGACTCTGACTCTTCATGTTTAGCCTGCCTTTGACTGATCACAAACCGCTAACGAAGCCCGCCATGTCACACATGAGCTTTTGGAAATTATGCGGGCAGCACAGAGCAGAACTCAGCTGCCTTGATTTGAAGAACTAAAAATGTGTGGCTGCTGTCCGACTTGTGTCATGTTAAATATACAGCAAATGACCTAACTTTAGTGATTCATTTTGTTGTAAACATTTTATTTAAGAAAATGCCTAGTTGCTATCAATCTCTTCAAAAAGTAGAACTTTTTTAATGTTTTTTTTTTTTTAACAAGTTCTGCTCTCAGGATCTGTGATTCTTGTGTTTATGGTTTTTTTTTATTGTTTCACTTTTTCCACGATTCACTTATCCTCAGTCAGTTCTTTCTACTCCTGCTTCTCAGTCCTGCCACGCCCCCTCACCTGTTCCTTCTCTCATTTAACTCAGTTGATCTTCATCTTGTTCAACCTTTATATACACCTCTCTGTTCAGTATCCTTTGGTGCAGTGTTCGTCAGTGTGTAGTGATCCCTTGGTTCCTTGTGTGTCAGAGTTTGGTGCCACGTCAGCTTTTTGTTTCTTTTGCAATAAAATAAACATGTTCTCTAACTCGTCAAGTTAAGACTGCGTTCTTGGGTCCAACCTTTCAAATCTGACACCCGCATATGGGTGGTTGCAGAGTTTGTGTGTTATCACTCATCACAGTCATCAGAAACTATTCCAGTAAAACTAAGACATGGATAGTTCTATGATGCGATTGTACACGTAAGATAGATATAATAATAATAATAATAATAATAATAATAATAATAAATTTAATTTATAACGCACTTTTCATTAACAAAAATCTCAAAGTGCTACAAAGTGCAACAAAAATCAAAGATCAAATAAAAACAAGTGATAAAACAAGTAAAATCAATAATAATATCAACTAAGATCAAAGATAAAATCATGTGGAGGCAGAGTAGGCTCGCTTAAAAAGAAAGGTCTTTAAGCCGTTTTTAAAGTCAACCAGTGACTGTGGAGCTCTCAGGTAGTCAGGGAGGGAGTTCCATAGGCGGGGGGCAGCCACACAGAATGCCCGGTCTCCCATGGTCCTTAATTTGGTTCGAGGAATGTGAAGGAGATTACTGTTCTGTGATCGTAGAGACCGGGTGGATGAATATGGTGCAAGAATGTCCTTTAGATAATCAGGTGAAGTTCCATGTAAGCATTGGTGTGTAATGAGAGCAGTTTTGTACTGAATTCTGTAGGTGACAGGAAGCCAATGGAGGTTATGGAGAATGGGTGTAATATGTTCAAATTTACGAGCTCTCAACAAAATCCTTGCTGCACTGTTTTGAATATATTGAAGCTTCTGAAGGTATTTGATATTTACAAGATATTTACAGCAGAATTGTGCATTGATAGTGAAGTATACTGTACACAACATTTTCACAGTTTTTGTGTACAGGTAAATATTGATGCATGTTTATCTGTCAGACAGATTAAATGTTAAAGTGAGATGGCAAATGCCTGGAATAATTTCCTGTAGCAGTTTCTAACTAGACAGCAGCACCCCCATGACTTTGCTCTAAAGAAAAGGTGCAGGTGGATGGTTGATGTTAAAGGTGGCACATGAACGTTATGGAACGCTAATGCGCTAATCCGCTCACAGCAGACCTAACGTTTTTGTCAGCGTAACAGCGGAGTGACTAACTTTTATAATTCATAAGCGGATTTGTGCTATTTTTATTTAAAATGCAGTACCGCTAATAACTAATTATCTATCAGTAAAAACGAATAAACTTATTTAGAGGCTCTTATGCTGGCTCCGTAGCTGCTTGTTTTGCCTTTTTCCCCTCCCTCACCGTAAAGAGCAGAGAGGAGGGAGGGTTGGAGGGGGAGCAGAGGGGAGAACAGACACGGATCTACCATGTAGGCAAATGATGCCGTTGCTTGGGGCCCCAAATCAGCAGGGGCCCGCCCCGCCCCGGCCAGTCACCTACATCACTAACATTGCTCATGCTTGTTAATGTACATTTAACATAAAAATAATTATAGTTACGATGAAAACGATCATTAAAAACGCAATACAAAAACCGGTCGATTTCTGTATCCCCCTACTAAAAATGGACTATTCCATCTTGACATCTTCCGGGTCAGAGGTGAACTCGGGTGCTAACGTTTATGGCTAGCTGTTTGCGCTCGGTTTCTTCATAAATCCGCAGAGAACCCCGCTGTTTCAAGCCAAATTAACGCGGCCGGAGGATTGTATTGTGTGTTTTGTGTCCACCACTCGACGGTGAGTCGTTTGTTTTATGTATTTGGGTTCCTTTTATGTAGAAATGCGGTGGCGAGACGCCCGTGTATTTGAGATTTAAAAGTGGTCTTAGGGATTAAAAGATCATTCTCATTTTGTTAATTTCGTGGCCGAATAGAATATATGTACGTAAAGTATTAAATAAATCCTTTGATTTTTGTAATTTCATCCTTTTAGGATCATTTTAGTTACTTTTCATTAAATCTGTTGACTGCCTATAGAATTTTGGAATTGGTTTAATTTATTTTTCGGTTGCGCAACAAAAAAGAAATTACTATTTGTTTTTTGAAACAATATTGAAGTAAATTAAGCTTAATTGACTCTTATATGAATTAAACTTGGATACAACTTGGAAGTGCACTTTAAAACTTGATCTCTAACTTTAATTTTACCTGTACTGTTGATGTGGTCTTTGAATTGAAGTTATAATAATAATAATAATGTAATAAACTTTATTTGTATAGCACCTTCCTGCAATGCCTTGCATTGACCAAGGTGCTTAACAGATATAGGATAATCTAAAAAAATAAATACAAAGTATGTGCATGTGTAATGAAGAATATAATTTGTACGTGCAGCTGTTAATACATGTAAAGTTTTTTTTTTTAATGTTTGTTGCTCTTTTTGCCAACTGTGATGTTTCTTCTGTCCAGGACTGTAAATATCCAGGTGGGTCAGGAGGAGTTAATGGGAAGCTGCTGCTGTGACGTAAGAGGTAGGATAAAGGTGTATAACAGTTCATGCACCGCTAGTTGGCAGTCTAGTGCAAATATTGCATAACTTGTTGGCTAGCAATTGTTGAATTTAATTAGCGGTTTAGAATTTAGCTTCCCCTAATTTTCATAAGACATTAGTGCTTTTGAAATTGCGGACCTAAATAAATTAATTAGTGCTTTAGAAATAGCAGAACTAATTTTTGGATTAGCGCTGCCCAGCACTGGTTGATGTAGTAAATTGATTCTCTATTCTTAGATATTCATTTCAAAAGATACACTGTGTGGTTGTAAAAATAATGGCCCTCATGCACGAAAATGTTCGTATTTTTATCCTAGATTTCTCCTACTTTTGTTCGTACGGAGCGTTCGTACGAACATGCCACGTCAGATCCAACAAAGTCTTCTATCCACAGGAAACGTGTGTAAATGGGTTGCGTAAATATGATGAATCCCACCTGTTCTATCAACCTGCGCGTGCTCGCGTAGAGGTCATTTACATAATTCCCACCCCTCAAAACACCATATAAGGCCACGTTTCCTGCCTTCTGACAGCAGGAAGTGTCCATTCATTCTAAATCAAGAAGTAAGAGGAACTTCACGCGTTCGGAGTTCTGCTCTCAGTGGCGCTGTGGCTACCCCCCCCCACCCCCCCGCAAGTGTCGGATGGTCAAATATCTTTAATTTTACTGTGTTACATTATAGTTTCACTTATTCAGAAGAGTGGCACCGCTACCCCCCACCCCCCCGCAAGTGTCGGATGTGTTTTTCAACAGAAGCATTTTAAATTGTCTCGAAACTACAGTTAACATCATATTAATATTGTAGTGCATATGTTGTGTCTCCCGTGGGTCGTACAGTATCAGAAATCAAGAATAAATGGTTTGATCTGAAAATGGCTTCAAACAAACGTCTCGCCGCAGCACGGACAGGAGGTGGTCAGGAGATGGTGGACAATAAATGCCACGCTGCGCAAGATGCCAACATGTTTTGCAGCACAAGCCCCACATCCTTTCTGTGCGATGTTGGAAACAAAAACCCCTGTTCCTGGACTCAGAGTGCACGTGTGTCGCAGAAAGTGGTCCAGACTGGTGGGTCTGCTGGTCTCACTGATCTAGACGCCTGCCCCCCCCCCGCGCTTCTCCAGCTCGGTTCTTCAGTGCGCGCGGCTCACGGCTCCATCGCCTGCACAACGCGGCGCACGGAGCTGAGGGCGAGGTGATGGAGGCGGAGGAGGGGGGAAGAGGGGGCAGAAGCGCAGGTTCCACTCGGCTCGGAACGGATCGGTACTTTGGGCACTTCTTTTTTATGTGTGGCTGAGAGGGAGATGGACGCACGGCGGAGCGCGCGCTCAGCAGCTTCTCTCATGCGCGCTCCTCCTGGTCATCGCGCAGCCACATTCTGCAGGTTATATTTCGAATCAGATATAATAATCTATTGCTCCGATGGTGTTTGGCACAAGATCAGTCTTAATCCGTACTTGTTCTGCGGCGGTGTATGGGGATTTTATGTACCTGGGTGTTAATATGAGGAGCGGCTTTGATGACCAAGGGGAGCGCACGACTCACCTGCGCGACACACCAGACAAATTAAACTTAAAATTATAATTCTAATTCAAACAGAACCTATTGTCAAAAACAATTGTGGTGCGTGACTTTTTTAAACTCAAAATATTTTCTAAATAACGAAATATGAAGTTATTAGTGGAGAAATCCCGTCTGGATGACAGCAGACTGACGCTCCTAAAATATACGACAGGTCCGGACCACTCGTAAATTTTGTTCGTATCTGAAAAAAATCCTAGGATACGAAAACATTGTTGGATGCCACAAATGATCCTAAATCACTCGTACGAACAGTATAAGAACAAATCTGTGCGTACGAACGGTTCGTGCATGAGGGCCAATGTTGTTTCTGTTTTAGAAGAATGAATTTACTGGTTTGCCTAATAAAAATTTAATGATTTGCTGGAACTACTAAAATGTGGTTAAGAACTGTTCAGCGTTTTGTAAAAACTTGGAATACTATAATTCTTGATGAACAAAGTGTTGGAATAAATGTGTAAAAATGAAAATTCACAATAAAATTTGTGTTTTTAGTTAGTAGTTCTTGTTAAAGAGTGCTTAGTGTGAAAGCGATGTTCCTATAATCCTTCACTTACAAACCTGCAGAGCAATTTTGTGATCTGGGGCTGCTATGCTTGATCTGATCACATCTAAGTTCACCAATGTTATGACCTTTTCAACCCAGCCCCCAGGTCCGTTCCTAACTGCCCACGGGTGTTTCTGAATGACTTCTTCCAGGTTAGCTGATGTCCTGAATATAACAAGCAACAGTTTTAAAGTTATTTAATGACATATTTGTGTGCCATGCTGATTTGCTTTTTGAACAGACTTGTCCAATAAAGTGCAGCAAGGAAGGCCGTTTTTGAGTGAGTGGGAATGATATTGCAATGTTATTTGATATTAGTGTATCTTTTACGGATGCACCGATCCACATGTTTTAAATTTCTGATCCAATCCCAATACCTACATCTGAATATCGACCGATACCGTTCTGATATAATTATTGATTTTACAAAGTATATGAGGCAGGAATTATCTCCTCTCTACAGGCAAGTACATTTTGTATAAATATATGCATGTATGTCCAAAAAGGCAACTTGAGGTGTTTTATTAATGTTGGTTACATTTCAAAGTTAGAATTAAATCCAGCAAACACAACACATGTTTTTATTCCCAGCTTTAAAGTGGATCACCAGATGAAGAGCATCACCAGATGAAGAGCATCTCAGGGTGACCGCAGCAGAAGTGAGAGGCAGTCTCAGAAAGATTAATCCTCATAAAGCAACCGGACCAGACAACATCCCAGGGAAAGTTCTGAAGGAATGTGCGGACCAGCTCTGTGAGGTGCTGGCTGACATCTTCACCACCTCACTTGCACTGGAGTCAGTTCCCACCTGCCTGAAGACCGCGACCATCATCCCAGTCCCAAAGAGCTCCACAGTGACTGGTCTGAATGACTATAGACCGGTGGCCCTCACCCCGATAGTCGCTAAATGTTTTGAGAAACTGGTCATGTCCCACATCAAGGCAACCGTCAACATCAACGAGGACCCTCATCCAGGGGCGCAACTACATATTTTTGAGGTGGATGCGAAAACATCAACGGCGCCCCCCCCCCTTTTTTTTTACCTGCCGCCTCATACAGCTTTCCTCCCTTAGTCATGCACTTAGAAAATACAGTAGCAATATTACAGATTTTTTTATGTTACATATTATATCAGGTGATCATTCCAATCATAAACAAATAAGAAGTTTAATAAAGTAAAAATATATAACAATAGTGGTAATCAGTGCTCAATATTTTATGTAGCGAAAATATGAAATCTTAACAGCCTGCAGTCCATGTCAGAGTTTTAACATTTATGACATTTAAACTGTTACTTTCCGTGAAAGAAGACAATGAAAGATGGTCATCAGAAATTCAAACCATCATGGTATACAGTATAGGTTTTTGTTGCCTCCCTAATGTAATTATTCCTACCTGATGTCATCACTTGTCTCCTCTATCACTGACCTCGTGTCTGTCTCCTTCACCCTTTGTCTGTGGCATTCTGCACTAAGTCATATGGTCAAAAAAGCATTATATATTAGTTGTAAAAATTACAGATCTTAATACAGTTTTTAAAAATAATGTTTACATGTTATTGCTTGGGATTAAGTAGCTGTTCCCTCACTTCCACCTGCATTAGACCAACCTGTTGCCTTCCCCAGTCTGTCCTGATTCCTCTGTCATCTTCTCTTCCTTCTCTCCATCCTCACAGCTGAATGACATTAATTTTGTGTTAAGTAGGTTTAAAAATACAGCAGTCAAACCACAATAGAAATGAAACTTTAATTTAAATGATCTCCTTGTTGGATAACAGTTACTGACTGGACATTTCATCTGATCTGACTTACCAGATACATCACAACACACACCACTGTAGTGATATTAAATAAGACATTTAAACTCAAGTGTCCCTCTGCCAAAAAGGTTGGGAACATGGGTCACCAATCTTTTTGAGTCTAAGGGCTATAGTGACACTGAGGAGATACACGCATAAACTTGTACAACTCATCTTTAATTAAATAATCAATAATAATAAATGTACATATGAGTGAATAAATTGCAGCACTGCGTTGGAACATAGCTGGGAACTGCCACCACAGTTTTGCTTTCCTGTGTTAATGTTTCCTGAGTTTTATTTAGGTGATTCTTACACTTAGTGTGTGGATGTGTGTGTGACACGTATCAAATATTCATAAAAATATTAAACAAATCATGTATAGGGGAGGCAACATTTATTTAACAGCCAAATATGGGACGATTCCTATTAGGCTAGCTTTAGCTAATACCTGAATATTTACAAGCCTCCTGTCCTGCTCATACACTGACTGTACTTACCTACTATCTTTTGACCACACTGAAAGGCTTTTTTCCATCCTGCCAAAAACTTCGGGAGCTACGAGCTTTAAATATCCAAATGCATTTTGTTAAAAGACAAAGTTGTTATAACCTTAAGGGAACAGAGATGTTTGTAAAACCACAATTCAGAACTAGTTTGAAGGGACGTTCTACCTCAATCCAGGGAATTAGATTATGGAATGGCTTGGAGAATGTAGTTAAAAATGCCAAGTCAATGTTTACATTTAAGAAAATGATCAAAATGAATTTGTTAAAAAAAATATATGAAATGACGTAATGTGTATTGTATTAGTTAGAAAATTAGAAAGAGTTAGTCATTTTGTACTGTTGGTGGAAGATTATTATTGTTTAATCTGATTGTTTGAAAAAAGGGGCAGATATAATAAGATTTATTCTTCTTTCTGCTACCTTTCATTTTTTTATATTTTGTACATTATCATTTATGGGATTGTCTTGTATTGTGTTTCTTTTGTAAAAAAAAATGAACAAATTTAATAAACATAAACATAAACTTCCTTCTCCCTTTTTCTGTTTTGCGCCCTGGATAGTTTTTTTTTCTGCCGCTCCAGTGCACGAGTGAAAAAATAAATAAATAAATAACGCGCCTGTGGGCGCGTGTTCACAGCAGCACCTGTGTGTGTAGGGAGAGCAGAGAGATAGGAGGAGGGAGGTGAAGGAACAGGGGGGCGCCTAATCAGTGCTGTTCCTGTTATTGTCATTTCATGCAGTTAAAGAAAATGCCTGCTAGAAAAACTTTTTTTTTCTTTCTAGAGACGGTTTTGACGCCCTCTTAAGTACAACGCCCCCATGCGGTGCATCCACGGCATAGCGCCCATTTGCGCCACTGCCCTCATCAATATGCATACCGTGAGAACCGATCAACAGAGGACGCCATTTCTTCCGTGGTCCACACTGCTCTCACCCACCTGGATCAGAAGGACTCATACGTGCGTCTGCTCTTTGTGGACTTCACATCTGCCTTCAACACCATGATCCCCCAAACTCTGATAGACAAACTATCTACACTTGGACTAAGCCCCTCTATTTGTAACTGGGTACTAGACTTCTTAACAGACAGACCACAGTCCGTGAAGATCCACAACTTCTCCTCCTCCACCATAACCCTCAGCACTGGCTCTCCTCAGGGATGTGTGCTGAGCCCCCTTCTGTTCACTCTGCTCACATATGATTGTACAGCCACACTTCCAGGCTGTCATATTGTTAAGTTTGCAGATGATACAGCGGTGGTGGGATGCATCACAAACAATGATGAGTCCAGCTACAGACAGGAGGTGGAACACCTGGAGAGCTGGTGCAAAGAGAATAATCTTCACATGAATGTGAAGAAGACAAAGGAGATGATTGTGGACTTCAGAAGGAACAAACACACCCATGCCCCACTGAAAATAGGTGGGTCTGCAGTGGAAGTGGTCTCCAGCTACAAATACTTGGGTGTACACATGAATGATAACCTCAGCTGGAGCAACAACACCACCAGCCTGATCAAGAAAGGTCATCAGAGACTCTACTTCCTCAGACGGCTGAGACGTGCTGGTCTGAGCAGCCCAGTTCTCACCTCGTTCTACAGGTGTGCAGTGGAGAGCGTCCTGTGCTCCAGCATCAACGTGTGGCATGGAGGCTGCACAGTTGAAGAGAGGAAAGCTCTACAGAGAGTGGTGAAGGCTGCACAGAAGTCTGTTGGAGTCAGTCTCCCCACCATCACAGACATTTACACCTCCAGATGCAGGAAAAGAGCCACCTGCATCATGAAAGACCTCACTCATCCAGCACACTCACTCTTTGCCCCACTCCCCTCAGGACGGAGGTTGAGGAGCATCAAGTGTAGAACCACTAGACTGAGGAACAGCTTCTACCCTGAGGCTGTTAGACTCATGAATAAATTAAAATAAAATAAAAAATAAACACTGCAAAATATCATATCATGCTGATGCTGATCTGTTTTCTTGTTGCTGTGTTTATCTGTGTTCATCTGTGACCATCTGCTCATACAAACTCATGTTCGTGCTGCTGTTTATTCCCACTATATTAGGCTTAGTGTATTACTAGTTGATGTTTTTCTTAGTTAATTCTAGATGTTATTACTGTTTTTCTATTGCATTTGTTGTTGGATGTAACTGGGACCCCGTGTACATAATCTCGTTTTCATCACATGTACCACATGCGGTGCAAATGACAATAAAGACTCTCTGACTCTGATATTAAAGTGATTAAATGGCTTTAAACATCTGCTAGTGAGTGATACCAACAGTGATACCTGTAGCGTTGGTAACACTGTTTGTGGAATGATGGTTAATGGACAGCTGGGTAGAAATGCTCATCACCTCCCCCGTAAGAAACCTTGAAAATGTTTTCCTTATTGTGAGACTGTTAGCTGCCTGGCTTTGGTTCCAAGGGGTAGGGGAAGGCCCCTGATGAATTTCTACTAAACTAACCTTTTCATTTCATTGTCAGAAACTCAAGACATGACAAGTCCTGAATAAGTTGATGCATTGACTCGGTTGGTCTGGCTTTTCTCCAAAACTTTGTAATAATTTTGATGAAGCACCTGATCATCTGTGAATCCGTTTTTTTCTATGACACTGTCATCAAGTATTATTCCTTACAGTAAATTTTAGCTCTGCTGGCACTTATGTCACTCACAAAATGACTCTCCAGTCACACATTTATACCAAGTGCAATATTTTTTTTATAACTGAGTTGAGCTCCTATTGTTTCATGGGGTACTAAAACATCTGAACCAAATAAAGTCACACAAGTCTTAGTCATAGAAGCACTGGTATCTCTGTAAATTATTAAAATTGTCTTCATTTCATAACTTGTGTTCATAAAGGATTTAATCACAGTGTCGGTCTACAGGCTGGAAGTTCATAAGTAGTGGTACTATAACTGTCACAGAGCCCGTTATCTTTTGAGTTGACACAAGTGGATGTAAAATTAGCCTCTTGAGCACATAAGGCTTTTCAAAAAGTGACACACCCACAAAACAAAAATAAGAAAATAAACTTGAATCCTGTAAATACAGAAAAAACAAGGAATTGATTTCAGCACTACAGACTGCAGGTGTTTTATGAGATGATTGTTAAAAAGTTGCCCTCCTGCCTTTATATAATGTCAGTTTTGGATTTACCACAAGTTACAGAATTTCAGTTAACTTCAATTAGTCTGTTAGGAAAACCTGTAGATATTTTTCTTTCTTCCTTCATTATGCCAGTTTTTGTCTTTAAAACAAAGCAAACTGTGTGGACAAAGAGCATTAGTATTATGGACAATTACCTACAGGTTATTCTAATTGCACTCAGTCTGACTCAAAAACCTAGGACCTCGTAATGGCTCCACCGAATGGAAATTCCAAGAAACGCTACCAGGAGCTCAGCCACAGCGACAACCTCGGCTCGCTACGTAGCACACCCCGGCGGAGTTGCATAATGAAGCCGATGTCCTCAGCGGTGCTGGATATGAGGTGTTGGAGAATGAGACAAGGCAACTTATCGGCATATTTTTAAGCGAGTTTACTGGACTATCAAAAGCTCAGTGGTCTGAGAGTAAGGAGCTATCAACGATGAAGAGAGTGGTGAACGTCCTCCAGGTGAATGACCTCCAGGGGAAACACCGATTCTCAATCAATCGTATGATCAAGAAACTGAATTTGGACAACAAAAGTGACCATGAAGTTTGTATCGGAAGTAACCTGCAGTCTTTTTGCAGAGGGGGCCACCAACTGGGGTCATATCGCCTACCTGGTGGCCTTTGGAACAGTGGTGTCTCAGTATCTGAATGAGATGGGGAGGGAGAGCTGTGTGGAGCTGGTGGGCCAGGAGATCGTGCTGTCTGACCAGAGGGACCTGGCTGCTCAAAAACATCTCCTGGGACTTGCTTTGTGGAGTTCTTTAGGGAACCAAATCCCGAGTCAACAGTCAGGAATGCATTAATACAGTAGTTGTAGCTGGGTTTGCTGCGGTTGGAGCAACTCTTGCCTTGTTGATAAGGTTGATAATGTTTCTGCTCAGTGCCCTGAGATGACTTCTGTTGTGACTTGGCGCTATATAAATAAACTGAATTGAATTATGGGACATACAGTATTTAATTCTAGATGGACACATTCTTTCAACAACAACAAAAAAAAAAACATGCTGATTCACAGTTGTCTGTATTTGTTCTTGCTTAGAAGGCAGAAATCAGCAGGGCTTCAAATGTAATTGTGAAGTTGTTCCTTCCATGCAGCTGAAAAGGCAGAAAAACTGCAACAGCTTTTAAAAATCCTCTTGTAAGAAATTGTATGTTTCCAATTACTAGCTGTTGTCTTTTGTTTCTTGCTCGCTTTTCTACTTGTTCTGCAGTGATTCAATTGGCTCAGAAATGTAATATCAGAAGTTTTACTTAATTTGATTCTTTTGAGACTGAGGCTCCAGGCCTAAACCATTTTCTTTCAAATCTTAAATTGAGTATTGCTTTTGGTGTTTTTCATCCCAATAACATTTTTTAGCATTTAATGGAGGAACTATATGGTGCAGTACGAGCAGCTCAAGGTAACATTTTACTGCATTTAATTGCATTGTTTCTATTATTCTCTTTTGGAAGAGTTGTCTTTGCCAGCTATCTTTTAAGTTTTTTGATGACAACTTATTATTCATAATATGCACCAGATATTCTCCTAACCTGGGTTTGATTAGATTTCCATCAGAGTGATATCTAAAGTGCTATAATATATGCATGAGCAATTCTCAGTACCAAGACTCTAATGAAACTGATTTTGAGAATTCCTTCTCATTTTGCTGAGAATAAACACGTAATGTTCTGCTTCTGTGGATTGGAGAAGTAAAACGGAAGTGTATCTCAGATCAAAAAGGACAGAATCTGACACTGTGCAGATTTACTGCATAGTAAAAAGCTGTGAGAAGAGAATAAGCTGGCACAGATGGTAGAGAAAGGCGTAAATCAAACCTTGAGGGGACTGAAAAATTGCAACGCCTCTGAGAGTCAGAGCAGAGACGAAGCAACGTTGATGGATAGGGAATCACTAGTCTGTTGTTTATCACTGGAGTTAAGATGCTGTTAAGTAGCTGCATGTTGTGGTGGTGGTGAAAGACAGAAAGAATCAAACGAGTGACGTAAAGGAGGATGAGAGGAAAAACGAAGGTGGTGAGTTGGAGGTTGGCAGCTTGAGGCACCTTCTGAAGTAAAATTTGATCTGATGCAATTTTTTTTAATTGTATGTATTTATTGGCCTTGTAATTTACTGAAGGGATGATTCTTAAAACGCACAAAAAAAAATATTTTAGAAATTTAGAAAGGACAAAACGTCTCGACAACAACAATAACAAAAAAAGATGTCTAGATGGCCTGACTGAACTTACCGGTAGTTGGATTTTCCACCTGGATTATTGAGCATGAAGTTTGATTTTTTTGAACCACTTTAGCTAGGCTGCCTCACAGAAGTTGAAGGGGGAGAGGGAGGGCCCCAGAAACCATCTTATCACCAGCAAACTGGTTGGTCCACTATGGGAGTGGGCTGCTTGTGGAGTGGAACTGAGTTTTTTTTGTGACTCCTTGGACTGATGATGTCCTTTTGGATGATGAACGAAACATCTCAACAAAATAAAGAAACCGTGCAGATGACCTGACTGAACTTTGTTGGATTTTTTTTACCTGGATCATTGAGCAGGAACTTTGAGATTTTAGAAATTGCTTTGGTTGTATTTTTCCATATTTTGCAGCATTGATTTCACTTCCTGGGTTGTGTTCTTCATTCCTTTCCTCACAATATTTTCCAATATTCAGTTGGGTAGTAATATGGGACCCGTATAAAAATGTATGTTTATCTCTCATCCTTTGATGGTTTAGAATAAATTTGACTTCAGAAATGGGCCTCTATTCTTGCTTTTTTAATTATTTATTTATACTGCTTTTAGCAAGCAAATTGGTTTTTCTCTGCAGTCACCCATACAAACATACTGTGACAGAAAAAAAAAGTACGGTACTGTCTGCATAACTTATCCAAATTGTGAATGTGTGATTAAAGTGTTTTTTGAAACTGTAGATTAATCTATGCAGTTCTTGCTTAAATTCATTTTTTTTATTAGAATTGAGATCACAGTTCATATTTTAATAAAGTACCTGCCCGTTCCAAAATTAAACAAAAATCTTAGACAATAAAACGTCTTATTTTAGACCTTGAAAATTGTATTGCTTAAGGTGCTTGGTGTACTATAACCAAAACAATAAAATGCAATGATTAAAATAGTAATTGTGCTTTTTGGACACTCAGCTTTCTTCAGTTAGTTTCTTAGTCAACAATCTGTCACAGTATGTTATAATTTTGGGATCATCTGTTTTATGCAGCAATTATAGTTTTTTTTCTGCTCTGTTGCGATTACGTGTTACATCTGATGTGTTTTGTATTAAACTTACATAAAATACAGTAACGTGAGCAGTCTCTGTCAAATATATTGCCGTTTTAAAGCATGTCAGCCTGTCACTAAGAAAACTTTCATGTCAACATTGGGAGGGTTCAGTCTTATGAAAGCAGCGATAACGTCTTGTTCTGTCTGCTGTATTTCAGTGTTATTTTTAGTCACATTTTTTGGCTGCATTTCCTCTGCATGGTTTAGTTGAGGCTCGAAACCTTTTCTGCTGCTGCCTGACAGAAAATAGCGAGCAGGATGAGCAGTCCAGTGTAAAGAAAGTACAAAAAGCTGGAAGGAAGGACAAAGTCCTGAAATATATCTCAGAATCCCAGAGGTTTTTCCTCTTTTGTGAGTTTTCTAATGAAACAGGTGTTCCCCCTTATCTTGCTGATATGAGAGCTGGGAAATGAGTTTGCCCCTGCTTCATTTACATTCATATGGAACAAAGCAGTGGAAAAGTAACAAGCCTTTTCATTGCCTTTCCTGCAATTTGTCTTAGAACGATGTGGTTTCTCTATCCACTGGTAGAGATTTAATCTTCTATGACCTGCTGACAGCAGTAATTTAACAACTGACCGATCATGATTAAGGGTCACATTTAAACAAATCATGTCAGTGCAGCACAAATAATTAACTGGTTATAAAGATCAGACAAAAGGATATGTTTTTATTTTCTGTCATCTTCTGTTATTGAAGGCAAAGCTTTATTTTCACTTTTAATTAATGTGATTTCTAATTTTCAGTACATAATTTTGATCTCTACAAACAAAATATTGAATGATGCCCATTAATCATAACATTTCTTTTCATGTATAAAAGCAAATGTAAAGGTAACTCTCAGGGAAATCTCCAGAATTAGACCTGCTGTGTCAGAAGTTTGTAACTTTAAGGTGGATTTCAAAAAGATAATGCACCGTGTGCCTAAAAGTTGGTTAAATGGCGTTGAAAAGGGGTGATGAAGTAATAGTTTGATATAGAAGATATGACATTAAACAGACTGTACTGGACGAGAACGTCTAATGACACAGAAACAAAACCCACAACCTGAAGCACTGCCTAGAAGGCAGTTCAGCAGAAGGTCAAGGTTTCTTTGTCATTCTCATCATATGTAGTACATGTGGTGGAACAAAATTGTATACAGGGTCCCAGTTACACCCAAAAAAAGTATAGAAAGCATTTTGACCAATATTTTTCTGCCATCAGTTTTCCACACAATTATTCTCACTGACTATTAAATAGATGAAGTAAAACACATCCTAAACACTGGGTCACAACCAGCCTGTAGTGTTGCTTCCACTTTTTAGTGGTGCACTCTTACTGTAAGCTTTCACATTATTACTGTTCACATTCCACACATTTAAAGGGGACCACAGATGCAAAATTCACTTTTTAATGTTTTTGTACTCAACTTTGGGTATTTACTTCATAAAAAAACAGTCCTAAGGCCAAAAAAATGCACCCAGTGGTTTATTTACTATAAGTATATTTATTTATCTTAGATAGAAACGGGCCGATTGCACTTCCTGCGGTTTGTTACGTCACAAACCGCAGCCACAACCCACAGCCACAACCCATCCCAACCTTTGTCCCGCCCCCGTCACCTAGCAACCCCTGGTAATGCTCCACCCACGCGGTTCCTGAGTTCATCTCAGCCTGCACACTAGGTGGCGGTATGCACCTAACAGTTGTTTGCGATCCGCCATAAATCAAATGGAGAAGAAGAAGAATAGTTCATCTCAGCAGAATGGCTCCTAAAGTTAAATGTTGCGTTGTTGGCTGCATTACACAACATGTGTTGATACACACTCTTCCAGTCTCAGAGAGCAGAGATGCGTGGCTTAATTTTATTTTTAATGGCAATGTCCAGGCGACATTACCGTAGAAGAATTACACTTCTTATACGATGAAGGACTACTTTCGTACAACTGCCAGTTTGGTTGAGTGGTTAGCGCGCTCGAACGCCACTCGGGAGACCTGGGTTCGCATCTTGTCCATGATCTTTTTTTTCCCCCCCTTTTTTTTTTAAACTCCTGGCGCAGATAATGGAGCACTAAGCAGATTTAAAATTGATAGTTTTCAGATGGGAACAGATGTGTGCATGTTTGTGTGAGTGTGTGTGTGTGTGTTTGTGTGTCGGGCCAGCACGGCTCCTCGGAGAAACACAGATAAAAAGATAGCCCCGCTGTGAGTGTGTGTGTGTGCTTTGCTCCATCCAGCTCGCGCGCACAGGCAGAGGGTGGGAGAGTCAGAGGAGACATTACAGAGGAAGAATAAAAAATGACACGACAACTTGTACACTCTGATCTGTCGTGGTCCAGTTCAGCTCAGTCAGCTCGGCTCTGACTGTGGTAGTAACGTGAGTTGACTTCCTCGTCTGCCTTTGGAGGGCGGAGTTAATGCAAGCAGAACTTTGAAGGGCGTGCCACGAGATCTCATTATCATAAACCGGTCGTTCAAAACGAAAGTTAAAAATGGCAGAATTAAAAAGGGTATAATTGATTATCTAAGAATTATTTTGTGTATTAAATTGAATAAACAGTGTCTGGTAACCCCAAAGAAATACCATAAAATTTTTAAAAACATATCTGTGGTCTCCTTTAAAAATGCAAAGTCAGAAGCTCTGCAAGCACAAGCAAATTCAGTGTCTTCATGAGGCCAAGATGGTGTAGGGGCAGGGCAGCCAACTCAAGACCCGAAGGTCCTGGGCTCAATCCCCGGTCATTGCACAGCTCGTGGTGTCTCTGAGCAGGACACTCAATCTCAAATTGCTGCCCACTGCTCCACCTGGGTACATCCCTGGTGCGATGGGTTAAATGCAGAGAGCTAATTTCGTCTTTGTATGGGAACAAACAATGATGACAACACATAACACTTTTATTTATTATTATTTCATACATTCAGTCAGTTCTGCTAAAATAATTAATAGTTCCACTCTTACATTCTTGTTCATAAAAATATCTAATATGTACTTTTTAAAAATGGATTTTATTCTGTACACATGTCTGTTTTATAGTTGTTGTTTTATGGGTTATATTTGTTTGAATAACTTATCCGAAAAGGTAACGCAAGGTTTTCATTTTCACAGAAGGGAAACTTTATGAAGTGGGAAATATACTGTATATTTTTTAATCCATATACTGTAATGTTCGTACTTAAGTCCCTTGCTACTTCGTGGTTCGACTTTTGCGGACTCTATCTTTTGCGTTTTTTCAATGATTGTCTACTTTAGTATTAATAGCATAACTGGGATGGTACAGGATAAAAAGTTAACCCCCCCCAAAAAAAACTTTGGATAGGTGCCGCCATTTTGCAGTTTTCATTCAATAAGCCTACACTGTTTTTCCAGTCAAAAGAACTACACTATCCAGAAGCCAACTGTGCTTCCGTCGGCTGCTTTCTACCAAAATGAAGGGACTGTTTTGCAGCGTAAATCTACATTATTAAGCTCACAGAACTGGCAGGAAAGTTGCAACTAATCTGAAGCTTCCTGAAGCTCAATAATCCATGCACACATCAACCTGGATGGGGCAGTGGGCTTCGTCGCTGCAGGGTAGGTCTGCAGTACCAGAACCGAGCTTGACCTGCTCTTCTGCAGAGCTGGTGAGTAAAATTTTGCAGTACTATATGTTGTTACAATTACGTTGACTTGAGTTGAGAACATTGTAAGATTGTGTGAAGGGTTTATAAAGCCTTGAAATATATATATAAATACCGGTACTACAATAAATGTAGCGTTCCTACTTTGTGTTTTTTCACCCATCGCGCGGGTGGTGGGTGGGGTGTGGAACGTAACCCCTGCGATAACCGAGGGACTACTTGTACCCCATTGAAGTGTAAAAACCAGTAGCTCAATGGTGTATTACCTTTAAATTTTATATCCATCCATCCATCCATCCATCTTCTTC